>CM053788.1:536461290-536673790 GCA_028749045.1 Cupressus sempervirens | reverse complement strand
ACCGAGCTTCTACATCTACAAAGTGCATGATGATTTTGAGCATTGCCAATGGTTTTCGAGTATCAAAACCTCATTGAGTTCATATTTAGAACCTAAGTACTAGTAGTTGGGCTGACTTTGTCTATTTTGATGAAACTTGTATGGTAGTCAACTTTGATGAATTGTAATTTAGATTGGTATATATGTAATATATTGTATCAAATTCAAAGAAGTATGGTATGAATAAATAAAAGAAGTAAGACCAGAAGTGCCAAGTATGAAGGCTATAAGCAATATAAGGAGCAACAAAAATTTATCCATCACAGCAAGGTGATCATTACACTACAAAGGAACCACATTTAGCAAATCACAATTGTAGATCAGAGATCAGCCAATGGTTCTTCCTAATAGGTGGAACAATTAAATCCTTTCACAAGGTAGACTTAACAATCTTTTGTAAATCTCTTCACCGAGTGCATACTTCACTATATGTTTTGTAAATACTTTGACATGGTGGACCTAGCAATCCTTAATGATTCTAACAGGGCAGATCATTAGAAGTGATAATTGTAAGCCTTAATAGGCCAAATTTATACTACAGTATTAAAGATTGTGGGTATCATCCCCACCCTAGTTTTACCTTTTATTTGGAAGGTTTCTAGGTCACCATATTGTGTGTCAAAGTGTTATGAATGTTTTAGTACTTTCAATATTTCATGCATACATATGAAGGATTAATTGGTGAAATAAGAATAAGTTTTATTGGTTCATGATTTACACCTCCCCTCTTAGTAACTTAGCCTATCTTATATTTCCAACACTCTAACCCTCTCAGAATTCACCAACTCAACTCAACTACCAATACTCAGTTTCCTTCTCCCAAGCTCTTCATTCTACAAAGGAATCATGGAACACTTCCTACCACCTTCCATAATTGTCAACAGATTCTAATTGGCATAATCATGCACAACCCTGCAATCATACTGCCAAGGTCTACCAAGCAACAAATGACAAATGTTTATGTCCATAATATCACACAATATTTGATCCTTATACTACCCAATTTGGAAATCAACAAGGCACTTCTCCCTCACTTCTAAAGCATCCTCACCTTACAACTAGCCAATCTTATAATGATAAACATGTCTCCACTATAAATAGGGAATACTAAGAGGGAGGAGTGAATTAGTATTATACAATTTTTTGTTACCAAATAGATATTATCTTTTACTTTTAACCATGCATAAGAAAGTATAGAAGTAATGTTGAATAGCAAGAGTAACCATGTACAAGGAGAAATCATAACACCATATTTTGTTAACTAGGGAAACCCTGGCCAAGGGAAAACCCTAGTGGGAATGATGCCCACAAAGATATATATATATATATTCCTTGTTAGAGGATGAACCCTATTAGGATACCTTGAATCCCTGATAGGAGATTTCAACCCTATTAGGATTTATGGTACAATGGATGCAACAAGAGCTCATTGCCCAAACAAGTAATTTGTCCTCTAAGTTACTCAAATATAGTTTAGATGGTGTACCTTCTTTAAGCTGATCTTTGACCTTATCTTGATCTTGGATCAAAAAATTAGGTTATCAAAAATTTTCTTCTGCATGTGATAAAAAACTATGAATAACTTTTGCATATATTTTCACAAATTGATGTAGTAGGAATTTAGATGTACCCCAAAATGAGGTGATGTAGAAACTAGGAAATAAACACACAATAGAAAATGAACAATAGGAGCAAGATTTAGATCTAGAGAGATAATACATCATATATTTGAATAAATAATTTGACATTCAACATGCCTAGTTGTATGGCCTTTTGGGTTATGGTCATTACAATGAAGACTGCATCTTTCAAAGAAGGGTAGATCTCCAAACTAAATATGAACTTCTAACTCTAGGCCACTCCATGCTAAGACCCTAATTACCTAAAAATGACACTTAAGACTCTACCCAAGGCCCCTTTAAATACTAGCATGGCCATAAGTTAGCCTATTAAAAATTGCCAAATAAATAAACCCTTACATTAAATGCATAACCAAGCCATAAGTTGGCTCTCTACAAATATTAAATACCCATCATAAAATTAATTATGAGCAAGGTCGGCCCAAACTAGAACCAAACACAAACAACTTAGCAAACAAAGACTTCCACAAAGTATGGGAATTTGGCATCCAAAAAAACACTAGGCAACCACATGAACTCAGTAATGAAAGGTCACTCAACAACCACACGAACTCAGCAACCAAAGGTGACTCAAAAACCAAAGAACACTCAGTAGCAACTATACACTTGGCATCAACTAGGAAGCTCATCATCCACTAAATGCTCAACACCCACTGGAAACTTGGAAAATGAAGGATAACTTGGCACATATTGCAACTCAGCAAATACTACAACTGACCAACTTGGCACTATCTAAAAATTTACCAGCACTTGACAATTATTGTAACTCAGTAGCAACCAACAAAATCAATGGGATAACATGATGACTAGGATGCTCCTACATAAGACTACTAGTGTAAATTTAAAAAAACCTAAGACCTTAGATGCTCTTGCATCAGACTCCCCAAATTAATAGAGAAATATGTCCCACGTTGTGCTCCCAAAAGAAAAATTTGTACTCAACTTCATCTTCACAAAAGGTTTCCACTCCATCAAGGATATAAGATCAAATCTAAAAATCAACCATTTATGCTTCATCCATTCAAAAATTAGAATCTAATCTAACCAATCAACATACTCACAACTAAAACTCACAATGCTCCATCTACAACTTATCATCAACATCATCTATAACACCATTCTCATACATGAAAACTAGATCAGCAACAACTTCCAAATCACAAAACTAATCAGCAACAATATAGGAACTCATATCCATAATAGCAACAACATACAAGTCTATAATAGAAACAACATGTATATTCATTCCTCTAGCAATATATAGGTTAGCAACATCATGAAAATCCACATTAGTAACCACATCAGTATCCTTTGGCATCTTAGCAACAACTAAATCCATCTTCTTACCACAAGCAACATCCATACCAATAAAATCCATAACAAAATGAACATCTAACTCTAGAATAGATAAGTCCTCAATCACATCCATTTTAACATTAACATCATCCTGAATAAAAATTCCAAATCCTTACCAACATAAGTGAAAGTCTCCTCTTTATCAATCTCATTGCACACAACAACATGCCCTGCAAGTTCCATGTTAGATTTATCCATTTGCTCATGAAAACTAAAAGATACTTCATAAACTCTAGTGAAATCATCATGCACTTCCACAAGTTGTCTTCTTCTCTTCATAATATTTTTAATTGGCCAACAAACCCTCTTTCTAATCCTTAGATGCCAACTCAAAATAGAATCTTCCAGATTATCAATCATTTCATCTAAATCTTACCAAAAGGAATCGTACTCATCACTCTCAACATCATCAAGATGTCTTCCATGACCTTGTGCTAACTTGATAGCTTCTACTCCAGTTGCAAGTTTTCTCAACATGTCAAATAATTCTGGATTTGCATCTCTCCTTCCATGAACCATCTTTACACATACAAACAATGGTCAAATAGTGAGTCCTCTACAAGTGCAAGTCAAATCCACAAATCTAAAACCCTACACCAAATCACCAACTAGCTAGGACTTCCAAAGTCAAAACCCTTCTCTGAAAAATATTGTCCAACCATGGTCCTAGTACAAACTACCTCACACTTTGGCAATCTTCTTGCACACTCAAGAACAACTGAGCTCTGATACCAACTAATGCAGTGGGAATCTAGTTGTACCCCAAAATGAGGTGATCTAGAAACTAGTATAAAATGAACAATAGGAGCAAGATTTAGATCTAGAGAGATAATATTTCATGTATTTGAATCAAGAATTTTACATCCAACATGTCTAGGTATATGGCCTTCCAAGTTATGGCCATTACAAAGAAGAATACATCTTTCAAAGAAGAGCATATTTCCAAACTAAATGCAAACTTCTAACTCTAGGCTACTCCATGCTAAGACCTCATTCCCTTAAAATAACACCTAAGACTCTACCCAAGACCCATTTAAATACTAGCATGGCCACAAATCATCCCATTAAAAATTATCAAATAAATAAACCCTTACATTAAATGCATAAAAAAGCCACAATTTAGCTCTCTGCAAACACCGCAATCATCCAACTCAGCACTAACTAAAAATTTACTAGCACTCGGCAATTGTTGTAACTCAAAAGCAATGAATAGAATCAGTAGGATGACGTGACCACCAAGGTGCTCCTGCATCACAAATTTCTTCACAATTCACTTGCATATAATTCTACAAGATGTCTTTATATAAATAACATTCCTTTCCACAAATTTCTACTAGGTAGGCTAAGACCAAAATAAACTTTTCAAATTAGAGTAAACATCTAGGATGTCATCCCTAATTGGTCAAGTAATTATTTTGTAAACAAAATAATTCCTTTACCTTTCATTCAGATGTTCTTTAAATATTAAATATCTTTTTTCTATACTAACTATACTAATGTTTTAGGTTTTTCATATCATCATGAACATGTATACTATTTCCATATAACTTCTTTCTCAATAATAACATTGTATAAACAAGTTATACATCAATTGCTATTCTTTGTTCATGGTTGATAAACATATAACAGTATTCACTAGAACATGAATAATAACTATTAGAGTTAGTATTCCTACAAGAAATACTAATCACATGTTCAGCTCACTTCATTCTACCTCCATATAACCTTGCTAGTCATAATATGACATCAACAATAAGTTGCATACAAAGCAATACACTTTTGTAAACCGATTTCATACTTAGACAATTTTTTGAGTACCAAAAGCTAAGTATCTTTATTTTTGAGGTTATCTACAAGAATTTACATCATGTGCTTCCATTATTGAAAACATTTACATATCTACATATAGCCAATTTTCAACAATCTCCCCCTTTGGCATTGATGGCAATAAAGTAGGAAAATTGGCTAAGTATCAAAGACTTTACAAAACTTACAAAATTGCCATACTTACCATCTATTAAAAATACTTCATCTTACAAATGATCCTCCCTTTTAACATGACTAAAAAATGCATAACTTACTTGCAATTTTCCCATACAACTTCTCCCCCTTTGACATCAATGACACAGGTCAGAATGTCCTAAAATTGTGAAAAATTTCTATCTAACTAGCATTAAAAACTATCAAAAACTTGTGTCTCACTACCTCAAGCTGATATCATCTTCATACAATCATTAAAACTTTCCTTTAGACTATCCATACCTTTCTCCCATGTGTCCTTGGCTACTTTGGAAATAGTGAGAATTGCAAATAAGGCATATGATGCAATCTCAATTGCATTAAGGTCAAAGTATATGAAATTGGAATAAGTGTCCTTTACTTTAACACATTCTTCCAATTGTCTCTCAATGGTTGATAGTTTTAGAGTTATAGATTCTCTAAAATATGATAATCTTCTCAAGATTAATTTTTTCTCAAGTTGTAGTTTCCTGGTGTCAATGTGAACACCGGTAACTTGTCCTTCAAAATCATCAACTCTGCTAGATGGTTGTTATAGCTGACTTATCAGAGCTTCCAGCTAAGTCAACTTCCCTTCCATCTTATTATCCAAAACTTTAGTCAACCTATGAGATAAAGGACATTTGATGTACAATACCTTTCTATCTTCATTACATCTTCAAAGTTCCTTGATATAAGTATCAAGACTCAGCAAATTATTCTTTATGTTCAGACAAACAGTGCTAAAAATATTACCATCATGAGAAATTTGACCCTTAGATTCTGCTACACTTAAAAAATTTGTAAATTTATCATCAAAATATTTTACAATTTCTTTGGATCTCTCTTTGGGGTCTACTTCTATATGTTTGGCTACCAGAGTGCTATGCAATCTATCAGTAACCTCCATTAATGCCCTTTGTAGACTCTTGGCTTTCATGTTCTTCTCAATGAACTTGTTCAAAGATGAGATCAAGTTAGATTAATCATCATCATCACCTATAAGGTCAACAAGAGATAGTGGAGTGGATGAGCTAAATGCTTTAGTCTCATCATCCTTTTGTTTCTTATCTGTTGTCTCCCATGTCTTTCTCTCTTCTTCTTCCTTCTCCTATTTTTCCTTCCTTTCCTATTCTTTCTTTTCTTCTTCTAGCTTCTTCTCCTCCTCAAGAAACTTTAGCTTGGCTTCTTCAACCTTTTTCTTTTCCTCTTCTAACTACCTATTCTCCTCCTCAATTAGTCTTAACTGATCTAGAATATTTTTAGAATGAGACTCGGGCTGATCATAACTTGCAAAAGGATCATCATAAATAGTAATCGTAATATTAGTTTGATAAATTTGCATTGTATCACCACTTATTGATACTTGTAAAGTTTTCTCCCCAGTGATAGGTGTTGTCTTTACTCAATCATCATCTTGTTTATGGTTTTAGTTGTTTCATTTATTATGTCATTCTTCTCTCCTTCCATAAATAGAAATGGCCTCATCTTACTTCATAAGTAAGGTACTAGATTGTTCATCAATTTCCTAATTTGTTCTTCATCATCAATTTTTCACATAGTTCTTAACATAAATTTCCAAAGTTTCGTGTCTTCTTCACAAACTAGTGCATTCTTAGCTATAAGTCCATTATAGACTTTTTGATTTATAATGCCTTCAATATCTTCAAGTTTCAAATTGTTAAGAACCATATATCTCACAATAGAGATATCAATTTATTCTTTCTTAATATCATTGTACAAATCATAAAACTTATTCATTTGCACAAAGTTCCCCTCATTGGTAATAACTCTATTAATCTTTTCTATCTTTGATTTCTAGGGTTACCTTGTTTTACCTGATGGCTACTTAGGAGCAATAGCTTTTTCAAGTTGTTTAACTTCTTGTTCCTCATCATCTTCCTCATTGGAATCTTCAATTATCAACAATGTTTTCTTCCTTTTATCAGGTCCAGTAGCTTGTTACTTAACTCTTTTTGACTTATGAATCTCAAATTCTACTAACTTTTTAGACTTCCATTTGGGTTCACTTGGTTGCTCAGCTGATATAGTAGCATATTGAATGTTTTTCTCTATAAGAGTCATTGTAATGGATACTTCTAATGCTTGACCAACTAATATAGGTGTCACATACATCACACCTTGTTCACTAGCTTGTTTCAGTTCAGATATTATTTTTCTAACTTCACGTGATTCTCTTTTTGACATATCGGCCTCAATCAATGTTTTCTTCATCATAGACTCAACCTTCATATGAGATTTTTTTTCTAAAGATGCCTAGTAAGCTAACTTTGTTTTATCTTCATACATTCCAAATTTGTATGAGGCTTGATACATTTCAGATTTCAACAATAGATCAATGTAATCAATAGCTACATCATCACCAAACTCATAACCTAATGGTTCAAGAAATTTTTCCCTTGGTTCAACTGCTTCAACATAAGTTAGGTTTGTATCTACCATAAAACATATGTCATCCTTAAATCTATCAACAATTGCTAGTCCAATTGTGAATATTTGTTTCATTTGATTCTGGAATATTCTCATAATCAAATTACCACTATCCAAGATTTTATCTATAAGATTCCTTTTACATACATCTATTATTTTATCCATAGGACATCTTTCACTACCCATAATCTCTATAACTAATAGAAATGGAAATCTTTTAAGTGCATGAAATAAAATATGATTGATTAATGACTAAAATTTGAATACACCATTCTTAGTTCTCTTAATCTTTTCTATATTTTCAAGGAGTTGTACTCTCAAAATCCTACTCAAATTCACTTTTTCTTTCTTAGTACAAATCTTGTAGGCTACATAGATAAAGCTTACTTACAACTCAACACTCTTAGAAATTGCACAAATAGAATATGCAATGATTTTGCTCAATAATCTCACATCATGTTGTTCGATGGTGCTGATCACCATTGCCTTTCCAGTATAAATCATTTTAGTATTGAGTTTCACCTTATTCTTTACTAATTTCTCACCAATACTTACACCATCTTGTTTGCTAAGACCAGTAACCTCATGAATAAGGTTTGCAGAAATGTCAACTACATTGTCTCCCATCCAAAACTTCCCATTATAAATTATGCTTAATATAATTTGAGTCCATTCTTCATTATCAAGTCCATGGTATAAGTAATACCTAAATAAATCTAAATCTTTTAGATGTTCAAATCTAGGCTTCATATTCATATAATTGTTGAAAATAATTTCCATATCATTTTTCATAAGTTTGCCTCCAACAGTTTCAAACTTGCTAGATAAATAACTTCCTACATCTTGCAAGTGAACTACATTGTTTGGAGTTGTTGATAGAGTTGAATTAAGGTTTCCTTCTAAAGGTTTCATTATCACTTAGGTTTGCACCCTTGTCCAAAGCCTATGTGTGAGGACAACCTAGTGAAACATGGAAACAACCTCCAAGCTGTGGGACTTGAACTGTGAGTTTGAGTCTCTGGAGAAGGCTGACTTCCTCTTACTATCAGGATGCACCTAACTACTCTTAGAGAGGAAAAGGGAGAAGGAGAGCATGAAATCAAACCTACCTAATCTAATCTAAAGAGGTGATGCACCAAAATAGAGTGTTCAGACCAATCTCTGCCCATATATGCACTATTGAACTAGAATGAAACTAAGGATATACACATTTAGACTTGCTTTAATCTAATAATCACATACAAATAAGGAAACCAAGATAAATGACACAAAGAAAGAGAGATTCTCTTATATTATCATTCATAGGCTAGGGAGATACAGTCATGCAGATTACAAATTTCCACAAAACACTAGTGGAGGCAAACAATTCTTTCACTTTACACCAATGGCTGAAAGAGATAAGGCAAAAATCATGTAGTTCAGAGGCAAAGGAAATTTTACACTAAAATTATAGAGCAATAGCAGAGAAAAGTCAAAGAAGGATCGACCTTTACAAAATTTACAAAAATTTCCTTTATAGTTCAGGCATAACTGAGATGTCCTCTAACTGTAATTTATTCTACAACCACTGGATTGAAGTCCTACAGAGAACAATCATGGGGATCTAAAGAAATCTGATCTTTTGTGTCAAATAATTCCTTGAGAGGATGGAAATGGTGCCATAACTGTGCTCTGACCAAGTAGATGGATCAACTGGGGGTGGTGGAGTGTTCTTCCTTGTCTCGCATTCACTTCTGGTGGTTGGAAATGATCATGAAGATCAAATCGCACAAGAAACCCTTGACTTCCCTAGTTCCTATCTCATGAATCAACAAGTCAACCTAGTCAACCTATCTTTGGCACCAAAATGAGCCACGTGGACCAACAAGCTTATTTCTTTATGCCACCTTGTGGGTCTTCATGAGTTGACCATGCCTTTCTTTACTAACTGTGCCAACCTGCAAACCCTGACCACGATGGCTACAACATAACTGCCAGCCTTTAACTATCAATCTTGGTCGAGCCTACAAAGACACATGTCATCTAGGTCCTATGTCGCTATCTGTATCCTCCAAGCACTTTCCCATAGTGAGATAGCGTCCAGCATTGATTTTCCTTAGATTTGACGATCGTGAAGACTCGCCATATTTTTGTACTTTTCCCCCTAAAACTTCTGGGCCCATGAAATAGCTTAGCATACCTAGCACCTGACTCGGCCCAAACTGGTACCATCCCTACAGTTTCATAATGCTCGGTCCCACCCTGCTACATGTCACTAAGGTGCTATGTCACTATGGTTAGAATTCTCGCAACTTTCCATAGTGAGATAGCACCCACCGTTGATCTCCACGAGATCAACGATCATGGAAGATCTGTGCTTGCCTTCATAAAATTTATGATTTTTGAATCCACTTGGAAGCCACTTGGCACAACCTAGCATCCAACTAGCGACCCACAAAGAAATTGGTCCCACAGAAACATGTGGCAGCTACCCGCTTTCTTTCATTTTTTAATTTCCTTGTATCTTGATAATGCGGAAAAGCATTAGCCCTTGATCTGCCTGCATCAAATAGTGAACATAACTTGTACTTTCTAAACCTCTAAGAACATCTATCATGAAATCACCTAGGACATGTGTTGCCAAACCGCTTCCTCACAATATTTAATTTCCTCGCATCTTGATAATGCAGGAAAGTGCCAGCCCTTGATCTTCTTAGATCTGACGATGATCAACAAAATGGTACAACTGCACATTGAGTTGGCTGAAAGGACCAATGGAAAACCACCATGTACTATGACCCACCTAACAACTACCACCGAGGATGTGCTGTACTATCACTTTGGAGAAGGGCGGGCCCATTACGTCATTTGTGCCATGCATCACCAAGGTGCAATGTCACGATCATTAAAATTCTTATAGCTTTCCATAGCGAGATAGTGCCCATCATTGATCTAGACTGATCTAATGGCAAGCAAGATGGTTTTGGCCTATCAGTGTACCAACCAATGAGAATTGGCCACGTGCCAACCTGTTTGACAACCCTTGTTTGCGGCCCACCAAGTGAAGCAGGATCCACATTCCATGTAGTCATACTTTAGCCAATGAAAAGATTGATCAACCGCCAACGTGTATGAAAAATATTCACTGATATCTGATGGGGCATACTTGGGACCCACCTGACAAATGATGTCATCGCAGTATCACTTTCCATCTGGGCACTATGTCGCTATTGGTGAGAGCAAAGATTTTTTGATAGCACCATGGTGCTCACCATGGATGGAACAAAACCTAGCACTAGAGAACAATGAGGAAAGGGAGGACCCACCAGACACGTGGAAAAAGGGCACTATGTCACTAATGCAAATCAACGTGCATCTTTCCATAGCAACGAAGTGCCAACCGTTGATTTGTGGAAGATCTGACGATTGTGAACTTGTGGGCCTATGGAAACAAATCATAAGGTTTGATCTTTCAACAATTTTTTCATATTTTAGGGGCATTTAAAATAATATTAAATGGGGAAGTCACCGTTGATGGGAAAGCATTTAAAATTCAATTTTTGGTGTGGGTGCAAAAATAAGCAACATTTTTGGCAACTCAAAGGGATGCGAGCCTGCTACACATATGACCAATGGCCTAAAGCATCCATTGGGCTATAGAGTCAAAAAGATGTAGATCTTGAGCACTACAAAACCCTACCCTTACCTTTGAGATAGAAAAACATCAAAACCCCTATCTCTGCAACTGGAACTAGAGACGAAACCTCCCTCTACAACCCTCAAAATTTTGAAAATTGGCTATCTAATAGAGAGACAACCTATGCTCATGCACTTCTTGGAAAAGTAGGGAACAAACTAGAAATAAAACTATGCTAACTATGTACATGGAATCTCAAACCCTGTTAGAAACATGGCTTAAGATAAATCCCAATGATTGGGATAGGCAGAGTCTCACCATCAGGCCTGCTTAACTGCAAAGAATTGGCCTGCTTACAAATTCAATCAAGTAGGGACCACTCCATAATGCATCAAACTTTGAGTGTCTTCCTAGTTTTGCCCTATCTACATCCCATTTCAGAACCAAATCACCTTCCCTAAAGATTTTGACCCTAGCCCCTTTGTCAAAACTCTTTTTGACCTGCTACTGGTGTGTCTCTAGGGTCTGCATGGCCTGATTCCTTTTCTCTTCTAAGCTCCATTAGTTCTACCACTCTCACTATCATGGCATCATCTTCAATTAGTTCCAACTAATGAGCTAACTCCAGGGCTGGGAACTCTATTGAAATTGGAAGCCTTGCTTCTCTACCATAAACTAACACAAATGGTGAATTCCCTATTAACCTTTTAGGCGTTATCCTGTTAGCCCATAGTGCAGTCTTCAATTTTTTATGCCAATACCTCTGATTATCTTGTATTTTCATTTTCATGATCCTGACCAAGTTCTTGTTGGAGGACTCATCCAAACCATTATCCTAGGGGTAATAATTTGAGGATGTACTCAAATAGATATTATGGTCCACTGCCCATGCACAAAACTAAGCTCCAACAAAAGATTTTGTATTATCTAAAATAATAGTTGAAGGGGCACCAAACCTAGTCACAATTCCATCAAGGAACTCAACAACTGAAGATTTAGTGGCATCCTTCAATGAAACTACCTCCTTCCATCTAGTGAAATAATTTGTAGTAGCTAAAATCCATTTGTCACCTGAACTAGAAGGAGGATTGATAGGGCCTATGAAATCCAATCCCCACTGGGCAAAAGGTTGATCCACCTGGATAGGATGAAGGGGAAGAGCTGCAAGTCTCTATTTGCCAAAGAAGAAGTCACATTTCTCACACTTCCTTATGTACCTATGATAATCATGAAACAAAGATGGCCAGTAATAACCAGCCCTCATGATCTTCATTGCAGTTGTCCTTGCTGAGAAGTGGCCACCATCAGGACCATCATGAAGTTCTTTGATCATTCTTTCAGCCTAGTTTGTATCAAGGCATCTTAATAGGGCTCCATCAAAATCTTTTCTAAAAAGGATACCATCAACTATGACATAAGGAATTGACTGAAATCTATACTATCTCCTTCTAGTTCTATCTAATCCTTGGGGGTATCCATTGCCTAATAAGAAATTCTTCATGTCATCCATCCAACTCCTTGGGTCACCATTTCTTACCTCTTGTTGCTCTGTCAGTATCATAGCAGCTTCCTCATCAAGTTCCTGAGATGATAACATCTGTTTACACAACCACCTCCCTCTTACCATCTTGGTGATTTGGATGTCAACATCATATTCCATCACTTTAGTAATCCAACCAGCTCTTTTCTCACCAATATCTTTGCTCAAAAGGAAATCCTTCACACTGGCATGGGGTACCAACAAATGGATCTTATTGTGGGATAGGAGGTGTCTAAATTTTTTTAAAGCTCTGACGACTGCAAGGGCTTGCTTCTCTACATAGTTGTACTTATTTTCATATTCCTTAAGCCCTTCACTAAAGAAGGCTATGGGCTACTCTTCATTCTTGTCATTTGTTTGAGTCAAGATAGTAGAAATACTTGACTCACCACCTAAGGTATAAAGAATGAAATCCTTCTCAAAATTTGGAATCATGAGAGTAGGGGCTGAGGCTATGGCTATCTTGATCCCTTCAAAACTTTCCTTCCCTTCCTTGGTCCATGCAAAGACTATACCTTTCTTGAGCATAGTTGTAATAGGTTTGACCATAGTAGCAATATAAGGAATAAATCTTCTCACAAAATTTATCCTGCCTAGGAAACTTTGCAGACCTTTCTTGTGTTTAGGAAGAGGAAGGGCAAGTATTGCTTTCATTCTCTTTGGGTCAATGGTTAAGCCATCCTTAGATACAATATGTCCTAATAATTTTCCTTGGTTAGTAACAATGACACACTTTCTTGGGTTAAGGGAAACCCCAAACTCTTTGCATCTTAGGAATACCTATCTTAGATGATCAAAATGATCTTCTACATCCTTTGAATACACTGTAATATTATCAAGGTAAACTAAGAAAAACTTGTCAATCAATCTTTTGAAAGCCATCTCCATTGCCTTTCGAAAGGTAGCACCTACATTAGTTAGTCCAAATGGCATCTTACAATAAGCATAGGTACCCCACTTGGTGGTAAATGCAGTCTTGTATCTATCAGACTCCTTAACCAGCACTTGATTGTAACCAAAAAATCCATCAAGAAATGAAAACCTTTTTGAACCACTAACCTTGGACAAAATTTTCTCCATAGAAGGGAGAGGATGGTGATCTTTAAGGGAAGCTTGGTTAAGGTCCCTAAAGTCCACACACAATCTAATTTCCCCATTCTTCTACCTAAAAAGGACACGGTTTGCTACCCATGATGAGTGCTTGATAAGGAAAATTATATTGGCCTCAATCAATTTGGATAGCTCCTTTCTCATTAGGGGTTCAATCTTGGGATTCACTGGTCTCTATTTTTGTCTTACTGGTTTTACATTATCAACTAGATCTATAGTATGCTGAAATAATCTTGGGTCAAAACCCTTTAAATCATCATATGTCCAAGAAAAAACATCATTAAATTCTTGACATAGATGAATAAAATTTTCTTGCTCAATTTTAGAACATACCTTACCCATGTTTAAGGACTTTTCATCAGCAATCATGATTGGGGTGTAGTCACTTTCATCAGCAACTAGGTTCATGGCCCTACCTCTTGCTTGGTCATCAGGATTGAAAAAACTTTCTAAGGTAATGAGAGCCTTAGGAAATTTGTTAGAACTGAGATGAATGATCTTATCACCATACTGATCCTGTAGTCTTGATTGATTCCTCTCTAAAAATTCTACCTCATTCTGCAAGAAGCTCACAATTTGCTCATTAGATTCAAACACTTGCCAATGGATATTGTTATCAAGGATGGCAGGCCTTACTACCACTCTAATTTGTTGCTTCTCCTCCTCCTCAAGATTCCCTGGCACATCATAAGATGCACCTATTGCTGCAAGTCTATCAACATGTCTATTTTCTTTTCTAGGGATGCTTTGAATAATAAATGCATTGAAACCTTCAAGCAAATCCCACACCCTATATTTATACGACTTGAGCAAACCATTTTAGGTGATATTCTGATTTCTCACTTGATTAACCACCAACTCACTATCCCCATACATCCTTAAGGCTTGGATTCCTCTTTTTTGAGCAAGTAGGAGACCTTGAATCAAGGATTCATACTCGGCTACATTTTTAGTATAACTGAATTGGAGCCTAAAGGAGAAGTAATATCTTACTTGTGTAGGAGAAACCAACATCACACCAGCTCCTAACCCATTTTTATTCCTTGATCCATCAAAGTACATACTCCATATCCCACTCACATCTTCTTTAGTACCCACAAGATTGGGAACTAGAGCATCTTTCTCCAACATACAACATGTAGTGAGACCTGTCTCAAGGGTTTCTAACATAGTGTCAAATTGATACGCATTAGCCCATTCATCCAAGAAAAAATCAAGTATCTCTACTAGGGAGGATGGAAACAGTGCCATAACTATGCTCTGACCAAGTAGATGGATCAACTAGGGGTGGTGGAGTGTTCATCCTTGTCTCGCATTCACTTTCGGTGGTTGGAAGTGATCATGAAGATTAGATTGCACAGGAAACCCTCAACTTCCCTAGTTCCTGTCTCATGAATGAGCAAGTCAACCTAGTCGACCTATCTTTGGCACCAAAATGAGCCACATGGACCAACAAGCTTATTTCTTTATGCCACCTTGTGGGTCTTCACAAGTTGACCATGCCTTTCTTTACTAACTGTGCTAACATGCAAACCCTGACCACAATGGCTACAACATAACTGCCAACCTTTAATTGTCAATCTTGGCCAGGCCCATGAAGGCACATGTCATCTAGGTGCTATTTACTATGCATATTTTCTAGGAACTTTCCCATAGTGAGATAGGGCCCAGTGTTGATTTTCCTTAGATCTGACAATCATGAAGACTCGCCATATTTTTGCACTTTGCCCCCTAAAACTTTTGGGCCCATGAAACAACTTAGCACACCTGGCGCCTGACTCGGCCCAAGTTGGTACCATCCCTACAATTTCATAACACTTGGCCCCACCCTACTACATGTCGCTAAGGTGCTATGTCACTATGGTTAGAATTCTTGCAGCTTTCCATAGCAAGATAGCTCCCACCGTTGATCTCCACGAGATCAATGATCGTGGAAGATCTACGTTTTCCTTCATAAAATTTTTGATCTGTGAATCCACTTGGAAATCACCTGGCACAACCTAGCATCCAACTGGTGATCCACAAAGAAACTGGTCCTGCAGAAACAAATGGCGGCTACCCGCTTTCTCACATTTTTTAATTTCCTTGTATCTTGATAATGCGAGAAAGTGTCGGCCCTTGACTTGCCTGCATCAGATGGTGAACATAACTTGTACTTTCTAAACCTCTAAGAACATCCACTGTGACATCACCTAGGACATGTTTCACCAAACTGCTTCCTCACAATATTTAATTTCCTTACATCTTGATAATGAGAGAAAGTGCAAGCCCTTGATCTTCTTAGATCTGATGATGATCAACAAAATGGTAGAACTGCACACTGAGTTGGCTGAAAGGACCAATGGAAAACCACCATGTACTATGACCCACCTGACAACTACCATTGAGGATGAGTCGTACTATCACTTTGGAGAAGGGCGAGCCCATTACGTCATCTGTGCCATGCATCGCCAAGGCGCTATGTTGCTATCATTAAAATTCTCGCAAATTTCCATGGCGATATAGCACCCCTCGTTGATCTAGACTAATTTGACGACAAGCTATGTGGATTTGGCCTATCAGTGTACCAACCAATGAGAATTGGCCACGTGCCAACTTATCTGACAACCCTCATTTGTGGCCCACCAAGTGAAGTAGGACCCACATTCCATGTATTCATACTTTAGCCAATGAAAAGATTGTTCAACCGCCAACGTGTCCGACAAATCTTCATTGATGTCTAATGGGGCATACTTGGGACCCACATAACAACTGACATCATCGTAATAACAGTTTTCGTCTGGGCGCTATGTCACTATCGACAAGAGCAAAGATTTTCCAATAGCGCCATGGCGCTCACCATGGATGGAACAAAACCCAGTGCTGGAGAACAATGAGGAAAGGGAGGACCCACTAGACATGTGGCAAAAGGATGCTATGTCACTAATGCAAAACAACGTGCATCTTTCCATAGCAACAAAGTGCCAACCGTTGATCTGGGGAAGATCTAACGATCGTTAACTAGCGGGCCTGTAGAAACAAATCATAAGGTTTGATCTTTCAACAATTTTTTGATATTTCTAGGGCATTTAAAATAATATTAAATGGGGAAGTGACTGTTGGTGGGCAAGCATTTAAAATTCAATTTTTGGTAGGGGCACAAAAATAAGCAACAATTTCATAGGTACAACCTTTAATTTAGGTCTGTCAATACTCTTAACATTGTGAGCTATTGACATATCTATGATTTCACCAAATAGAAGTTTATAAAAGAAATTTTTTGTGAAAAATGATAAAATACCTTTTTCTAAAGTAGGGTTTTGCTAGAAATCACTTTGTCAGATCACTTCTGAGTGCTCTAAGCTTCAAATATAATCTCAATGTGGAAATAATCTAGTTTATGCTCTATTTATTTATCCAAATTAAACTTGCATTAATTTCATACTTTGCCAAATTGAAAAAGTTGTTAATTTCAATATGAAAGAAAATATCTGCTCAAAATCATTTGTCCAATCTTCAAATGTTACCTTAGATTAGTCATAGCTTCCTTTCATCATTAAAATGATCCAAAAAACTTCACTCCACAAAATATATTTTGAAAACATAGATTTCATCTTCTATCATACAATAAAATTTCTCTCTTATAACAGCAACTCTTATTTCCTCTGTAACTTATTTTGTTAAGCTCCAAAGTGTAAGTGATATTAGCTACAATATAAACTCATCTAGATACATATTCTCTCAACCTTGCTACTCATATCTCAATCTCTAAATGAAGTTTCAAATTATGCTACTATGAATAAACTTAATTCAACTTGGTTGAATCAAACTCGATTAATGACTTCAATCTTCCTTTCTCTACATCATCTGACTATTCTTCAGATCCAATAGATAATCCCTATACAAATATCTCATCAAGTTCTTCTTGAAGTCCACTAACTATATTTATTTTTTCTTCATTATCTTTGCTAGTTTTGGAGCTGCTTTCATGATTCCTTCTGTCATTTTCAAACTTTCTTTCATTATTTCTTCTATTTCTGAAGTTTCTTTCATTATTCCTTCTATTTCGGAAGTTTCTTTCATTGTTCCTTATGTTTCCAAAGTTTCTTTCATTCTTCCTTCTATCCACTCTACAATACTTTGCTATATGTCTAAAATTATTGCATAACTACCATACTATGCTTCTAGGATTTTGTTGATTAATAGTGCATGACAATTCTAGTCTATGTCTCCAAATTTGTTATGATTATAGCACATGATATGTTTTCTTTCTTCAAAAGGTCTTCTTTCTCTTGAAATCCTCTCATTACATCTTCTTCTATCTATAGGGTTAGTATTTCCATACATTCTACTATTCCTTTTATCATTATCATATTTAGGTTTCCTACAATCAATTTATTCATGACCAATACCATGAAAATTATGATAATAATTTTTTTTAACATGATTAAATGACTTATTTGTACAATCTCTTTTCATATGACCTATTTCACTACATAAAAACTGCTTACGTTGAAATCCATACTTGGTTTTTTAGGAGATACAACTTGCTTAGGTTCACCCAATTTCTCTATGTCCTTCCCTTCTCCAACTTCTTTAGATTTATCAAAAAATTGATTAGATTCAATAATATCATTAGATTTATCATTTTCTTTCATATCTGATCCACTTTCAGCTTTCTCCATAGACATGTTAAATAGGTAACCAAGACCAATCTTATCATAGGTAGGTCTTTGTACTCAAGTTTGTTCATCAAGCTTTTCTCTACTAGAATAAAGCTTTTCAAACTGTAGCTTGCTTTGAGTTAGTTCACCTTTCACAATAGCATTCTACTTTAGAAGTTCTTCATGATTTGATTTTAGTGCTTCAAGTTTAGATGTCTTATTTGCTAGATTGGCTCTAAGATCTAAATTTTTAGTCTTCAAATCATATTCAACTTTGTTAGGATCACTCTTTAAACTTAACTTTAGATTGGTAATTTTCAATTCATGCTTCAAGATTTTGTATTATATTTTTAGTTTTGAATATTCATCATCACCAGTTTTAGATTTAATAGATTCAAGCTTGGATTTGAGATGTTCAAGCTTGTCCTGCTAGAGTAATAGATATTTCCTAATTAACTCTAGTTGCTTAAGCTAAATTATAGGCATCTAATAATTAATTTCTTTTATTCATTATTATGATGCAACCTAGGTTAGACCTTTTTTAGAGCTTTGATCTCCTTTATAAGGATGATCTCTCATTGTAAACATTCACTAAGATTCATTCACTTTTGATTATAGCAATATACTTTTTCGCTCATCAAGAATGTCTTTACTATGGATCTAGCAATTCTTGCCTCCATAGCTTTTTTCTTCTCTCTTCTATAATAGGTGTTTGCATGAAGGTGATTCTTGGGAGCTATAGGGTCGATCTTTTATCAACTTCAACATGGTATTAGAGCCTTGTGTGGAGATATTTTGAGTTTAGTGGGCCCCACTCAAACTCTCACAAACTTTAGTTGTTTTATCTCTGTGATGGCATTTTGTGATGTCCTCATTTTGGCCATTAATATAAATAAATATTTTATAAAGTAATATTAAAATTTTAATATTACATTACAAGTAATAATTATATTATATATGTTGTATTATAATAGTAATATAAAAATATGAATGAAATAATAAATAATAGAGATATATTTTAATATAGCAATACTATACTAATGAGGTATTATAATATAATATAATATAATATATCTGTTGGAATTATGATATATTTTTCATTAGTCACAACACTTATTTGATTGTGAATGTTTACTGAGCTACTCACCTAATCTAAAATTGATACCGAGCATTCCTTTGGAAACCGAGCATATGGGAAGTTCAGCAGTATTTGTCGAGTTCACAATAGTTACCGAGCATAATAGTGTTCTCCAAGAAGTTAGTGATTACCAAGCTTCGCAGTATTTACCAAGCAGACAGTGCTCACCGAGTCATCAAAGATATCAGTGTTTACCGAGTAAACAAGGTAAATGAAGCAATCAGTGTTTACTGAGTAAACAAGGTAAATGAAGGAATCAATGTTTACCGAGTAAAACAAGGTAAATGAAGCGGTCAATTTTTACCGAGTAAACAAGGTAAATGAAGGAATTAGTGTTTACCAAGTAAACAAGGGAATCAATATTTACCAAGTAAAGAAGGTTATCAATGGATTCAGTTTCTACCGACTGAAACAACATTCACCGAGTCACCAATGGTTACCGAGTTCTGAGATACTCAGAATGATTAGTATGGAATGTGCCTCTACTCTTACTGAGTGCATGATGATGCAGAGTATTATAGTGGATGCCAAGTGCCAGAAGGTCACCGAGTCAGTTTGTGGAACCTGAGTTCTCTACCATCTAGCCGACTCAGTAATGTTTGTTCACTTGTGTTTTGGCCGACCTTGCCAGTGTAAATATTGGAATGGTATATATCATTGAAACAATGATATGCTAAGTAGAATCATAGTTGAAAATGATGTGTTGCAATAATTTGAGAAGAGAGAAAGCAAATCAATAGAACAATAGAGGAATACATCAAGGTCAACATTGATGCAGAAAAGATATATTTGTCACATCAGGTGATCAGAGCACAAGGATCTTATCAGCAATCAGTTGCAATCAGATTCACTGCTTCATCCTAACAGGTGAATCAGTTTTCTAAATCATTTAACCAGGTAGACTTAATAGTCTTTTGTAAATCTCCTAATGCAGTGCATACTTCATTGTATGTTTGTAAATCCTTTAACAAGGTGGATCTAGCAATCCTACTTGCTCCTAACAGGGTAGATCATCAGAAATGATCATTGTAAGCCTTAACCGGCCAACTTTATACTGCAGTATTGAAGTTTTTGTGGGTATCATCCCCACCCCAATTTTATTTTCTAATTGGAAGGTTTATAGGTCACCAAATATGTGTGTTCATGTGTTAGAGATATTTATCTTTTCATGCATACAGTAGATTAGATGGATGAATGGTAAAATACTATTATGCAGAAATTGAGTTAAAGTTTTAGAGTTACTGATTCACCCGTCCCCTCTCAGTAACCTTGTCAGTCTTAATTATTTCCAACAATTGGTATCGGAGCATTGTGGTTCTCAGGATAAAGTTTGACAACTTGAGCATAGATCAAGGACAATGGAGATATTCAGACTTGACAAATCTATTGAGAATGAAAAGCTAGATCTGGAAATGGCCATGACTCAACTCAAAGAAGCAAAAGAGCATCTTTCTCAATCTCTAAAAAGAAGAAAGGAACTTGCAAAACAAATGAATGATAATTAGTATATTGAAGAAAGGATTGAAGACCTTTTACCATCATGCAGTTCAAATGAAGCTAATGAAGCAATCAAGGAACTCCTAGCAAAGAATAGTTCTCTGCAGGAAGAAGTAAGAAAGCTTAGAAGAGAACAAGAAGTCTAATCCATCAGGTTATGTGAAGTTTTGGAACTAAGAAACAAAGAAAATGAAGACTTAGCGGTAAGAAATAATATATCCCTTTAGCATGAAGATCTTATAGGACAACTATCTAATGCAAATGAAGAAATTATGAATCTAAGATCTCAGAATGAAAGTTTGAGAAATGATTTAATCACTGAAAGACAAATCAATGCAAGTTTGCAAAGTGATCTGAGATCTGAAAGAAAAATCAATGAAAGTTTGAAAAATGACTTAAATGTTGAAAAACAAGTCAATGAAAGGATGATAAAATCTCAAGCAGATATGGATCAATTGAATTTACAAAATGAGCAAAATCTTCATAGACAAAAAGGTAAAGCAGGCCTTGGATACAATGAAGAAGGTGAATCTTCCAAACAAGGTACTCAAAAGAATCAAAGACCTACTTGCAATCACTATGGAAAGTTAGGTCATACATCCAACAGATGTTGGAGCAATGGTAAAAGAAAATTCAATGGTAAATGCTACAATTGCAATCAACATGGTCACAAAGAAAATGAATGCAAGGAAAAACAAAAGTTTGAGGGAAAATGTCACAAATGCAAGAAACAAGGTCACAAGGCATCTAAATTTAGATCAAAATCATTCAATCTAGTAGAACATGTTATCAAAGCATTATTTGGTTGGGACTACAATACTTGGTGCAGATGTCACTATTATGGAGAATATGGACACATTGGAATAAACTGTGCAAGGCATCACCTAAGGAAGAAAGATACTAATATAAGATGTTATACATGTATTGAACTTGGTCATATATCCAAGAATTACATAAATATAGGAAGAATTGAAGATGAAAAGAAAGTCAGAGCTGACAACATTTGAAAGCAGATGAGACAACAGTGGATTCCAAAACCTACTGAGCCAAAAAATTCAAATAATGGCTATGTCACTCAAGAAGTGGGTGACTCCACCATTTCTAATTAGACTTATCCAAAAATTAGGGACTGCATCTTTAAGCAATATCCTAAGTAGTTCCAAAATATAGAAGTGCAAAAGACAAATCAATATTTCAGATACTAGACATATTTCACTGTGATGCATCTACCGAGCAAGGTTGATTTCAGACTTAACCGAGCTAGGTCAATAATGTGAAAGGTTTTTGTTTGTTTACCAAGTTGCAAGGTTTACTGAGTAAGTTGATGACTATATAAAAAACCCTAGGTCATCTCAGCTACCTTCATACCCAAGCATTAATGGCAGATTTTTCATCAAAAAGGGTAGAATTTGATCTCATTTTTCACCGCGAATTCAGAATATACAGAGCGAAGAGTTTCCAAGAGTGCGAAAGAGAGTTCAAGTGATTTGAAGTGACTTTCCAGCAAAGAATTTTTTTAACAAAATCATTCACTTACCAAACAACAATGGCATCCACAAGCACCAGCAGCAGCAAGGCAAAAAGAGGCTCTAAAATGCTTGTGAAGGGAGTAGAATGGAAAGCATCCAGCCTCAAGCTCGTTCCTGCCATAGCTGAATCGCTCGACCCTCATGGAGCTCAATCAAAAATTCCACCAAAGGTACTACTTATAAATGACATTCGTACTCATTTTAAATGCACTGTTCAAGAAATTGGGACACTAGACATGGATAATGCCCTAGCCGAATTGTGTGTGAACGAAACCCTAAAACCTGAGCACAAACATCTGGAAACCCAAGGTTTGACCCATATCCCACATCTACCAAGGAACTTTCAAATGAAATGGATAAGATACATTTTAAGCCGTGTGCATAATGGTCAGTTGTGGTTAGAGCAACCCATCCTGATAACAAAGAAAATGATTCATAAGATCACAGGTTTGCCAATGTTAAGCAAATCAAAAACCACCAAAACCCTAAGTCGGGATGAACTCTAGAAGTTAACCCTAGCCGAATGGGATGGCAGAGGATTGAAACCTAACAATGTATCCGATGCAGAGTTAAGGTTCATAATCTATTTGATTGCATATAAGATGTATAGCTCCAGCAGATTGAATAGCGTGCCCTATGAGGCTGTAGATTTAGCTTATAAGGTTGTCAAGAAAAACATGGAGTTTGACCAAGCAGATGTGTTGCTCAAACAACTTAAGAAAAACATGGATAGTATAAGGACCTCTAAAGCCAACTCCTGTAAATTTGGTTCTTTTTTAATTTGTTTATTTTTCTTTATACAAAATTTTTTCCCTTCAAAAGGTATAGTAGTATGGAGGAAAGACATTCCAATTTTGTATCAAATAAATGAATTTGTAGCAGAAATGGGCAAAAATTTTGATAGCATTATGGACAATTATTTTGAAGACTTCAAGGAGAGGATGAATAACAGGTTTAGGATTCCTCCTAAGCTTGTTGAGGATTACAGAGATGATGTATGTTTCATGGTGGATTGTGACAAGGTGTACATCCAGGCAGTCAGACCCCGAGTTGTATGGGTAAAATCTCTTCCTTATGAGGTAAATATTGATGAAACTAGAGACATCATAGAGGCACTAGTAAATGAGCTAGTAGACCCAAGGCAACCAATTTTTGGAACCTATGAAGAAGCTAAGGCCAGAATTGAGCTTGAAATCAAGCTACCATAGGCGATAAGAAAGGGCAAGAGGAAAATAGCAAAATTGAAAACCTCTACTAGTCCTCTTATGCTCACCGAGGGAAAAGGTGAAGATGAAGAAGGTGAAGAAGAAGGAGAAAAGGAATCTGTAGAGGAACCACCAAAGAAGAAAGGTAAGGTAATCATTACCAAACCCAAAAAGAAGCCTACTGTAGTATTCACCAGAAGAACCAGGAAAGGTAAGCAGGAACCTATACTAGTTAGGCCTGCACCCACATTGGAGCAAAGGCTCAAACAGTTGGAGGAAGGAGTTGGCATCACAAATTTCAAATCATTGAAATTTGAAACTAGAACTGATGCTGAGAAAATGCAGATTGAGGAACTGGTACTCAGCAAGATGGGTAAATGGAAATACTCCCCAGACAAGATTGTCCCTCAAATCTCAAAAGAACTACTGGAGAGATTGCAACTGAAATGGGAGTTAGCCACCCAAACGGTAAAAGATATTTATGAGCAATCTCTAAGGAATCTTCGACCAATTCTCACTGGAGTAGAAGTAAAAACTAAAATGAAAAACCATGAAGGTAAAATGATGATCAGATTCCACACTTGTTTGATTTTGATCAAAGACATTGAACATGTTGTAAATGATGCTACAAACATGTGGAAAAATATCTATCATCTACAAAAGCCTAGTGAAGATCCAGTAGAAATCAAAGATGATGATAGCAGCAATAATGATAAGCTTGATAACACTCCATCTGTCACAGTCTCACCAGGTGAGCTACATGCACTAATGGAAGATAAAGATGAAGAAGACAAGGAAGAAGAAGCTGAAGAGGCAGATAAGGAGGAAGACGATCTGGTGAAAATTGTAGTAGCAGTTATTGCATCACTTCCTCACTCTCCACCTAGAACTGTAGCATCATCAAGGTTGGAGTCAGCTTCAGTAGATTTGGTCGCATCTACATTAGATATATCATCAGCACCTGCCATATCTCAGCTCCAAGTATCATCAATGGAAGTGTCTACCACTTCATCTACCGAGCTGCATTCCTTCTCTTTAGTTACCGAGCAAGCCTTCTCAGCTCCATCATCACCAACTGTAATAACAGTAAGTTTCACAATTTTGTCAATTCCAATTTGTTCTACAATTTTGTCAGCAAAATCTGTATCTACTTCAAACCTAGTTAGTTTAGATACTGCATCACTGAGTGTATCACCATTTGTAGCAAGTACTTCAGTTTTTGATCCGGCATATACTCCCATTGGCACTCCACCCTCAAGTATCCCAGTTTTCATTGCTAGTCCTTCCATCTCTAACATTGTGTCTATTCCCAAGGTCAAACCAGTCATCACAGAAGTCAAACAAAAGCAACCATTAAGACTTATGATCACTAGAAAAGAAATTCCTAAAAATATTGACCTAGACACTGAGATAGTAATTCCAAAGATTGACTATGAAAATGCTACCATTGAAGAAATGAGGTATGCTAGTCAACTAATTGAGATGAAGGCTACGCAGAAGCAGCTAAGGTCTGAAAGGGATAAGGAATATAAAATAATTGAGAATGCCCAAAATATAATTACAGAGGCTATAGGTGTTGATGTAGATTCTACTCAACACATTTTGATCCAGTTAGAAGAGGTAGTCAATAAATTCAATGAGGATACCTCCGGTCAAGAAAAGTTGATGGAGAAGGCAGAAAAGAAATTTGATAATAAGGTTCTTGAGCACATTGCTTAGCACATAGCAATGAAACAGGTTGAATTTACCTCAGTTTTGGCTAATATTGAAAATTCTTTTAATAATGTAACATCTATTTTTGCTAAGCTTTGTGATGTTACCGAGTATACTAAGGAGATAAGAGAACAATTAAATAAGATAGATGAGGATTTGAAGGCAAGCGCACAAAATCTGAAGCTTGACCCCAGTTCAACCTCATCTCATCACCTCAGGATAAAAATTTTGTCAAAAAAACAAGCAGAATCACTAGCAGAATCACTAAGAGAAGAATCAAGGATCAGATCTACATTGATAGATATTCAAAATATGATCCTTCCCATCATGGACACAATGCAAAAGCACATTGCCCACTCAAAAACATTGATCCATGACAACAATTTCTCCATTGCAGACCATGTGATTGAACTCTCTGCTGAAGTTCAAATTGCTCTATCCACATGTAGAATCCTACAAGAGAATTGGGATAAGACTCTACAACTCATTCTTTAGGTACATTCAGAGTTTATCTCACATTTTGGTGTTTCTATGTAAATACATTCTTTTATTATTATTTTTGGCATTATTGTCAAAAAGGGGGAGAAAGAGATACTCAAATAGAGTTATTGGTGAGATAAATGTACAAAAAGGGACAAAGAGATACTGTAAATAAAAGTCATATAACTCATGTAAATAGCTTGTGTATATTGTATGGGGGAGTCATATGTAAGGAAGCCATGAATATTCAACAGGAATCAGTTGTCAATATGTCAGATATTGTATATAAGTGTTGGCTCATAAGTGTTTTTGTCACTAATGCCAAAGGGGGAGATTGTTGGAATTATGATATATTTGTCATTAGTCACAACACTTATTCGATTGTGAATGTTTACTGAGCTACTCACCTAATCTACAGTTGATACCGAGCATTCCTTTGGAAATCAAGCATATGGGAAGTTCAGCAGTATTTATCGAGTTCACAATAGTTACCGAACAGAACAGTGTTCTCCAAGTAGTTAGTGATTACCAAGCTTTGCAGTATTTACCAAGTAGATAGTGCTCACCGAGTCATCAAAGATATCAGTGTTTACCGAGTAAACAAGGTAAATGAAGGAATCAGTGTTTACTGAGTAAATAAGGTAAATGAAGGAATCAGTGTTTACTGAGTAAAACAAGGTAAATGAAGGAGTCAATGTTTACCGAGTAAACAAGGTAAATGAAGTAATCATTGTTTACCGAGTAAACAAGGGAATCAATATTTACCAAGTAAAGAAGGTTATCAATGGATTCAGTTTCTACCGAGTGACACAACATTCACCGAGTCACCAATGGTTACCAAGTTTTGAGCTACTCAGAATGATTAGTATGGACCATGCCTCTACTCTTACCGAGTGCATGATGATGCAGAGTATTGTAGTGGATGCCGAGTGTCAGAAGGTCACTAAGTTAGTTTGTGGAACCCGAGTTCTCTACCATCTGGCCAACTTAGTAATGTTTGTTCACTTGTGTTTTGGCTGACCTTGCCAGTGTAAATATTGGAATGGTATATATCATTTGAAACAATGATATGCTAAGTAGAATCATAGTTGAAAATGATGTGTTGCAATAATTTGAGAAGAGAGAAAGTGAATCAATAGAAGAACAGAGGAATACAGCAAGGTCAACATTAATGCAGAAAAGATATATTTGTCACATTAGGTGATCAGAGCACAAGGATCTTATCAGCAATCAGTTGCAATCAGATTCACTGCTTCATCCTAACAGGTGAATCAGTTTTCTAAATCCTTTAACCAGGTAGACTTAACAGTCTTTTGTAAATCTCCTAACAGAGTGCATATTTCATTGTATGTTTGTAAATCCTTTAACAAGGTGGATGTAGCAATCCTACTTGCTCCTAACAGGGCAGATCATCAAAAGTGATCATTGTAATCCTTAACCGGCCAACTTTATACTACAGTATTGAAGTTTTTGTGGGTATCATCCCCACCCTAGTTTTACTTTCTAATTGGAAGGTTTCTGGGTCACCAAATCTGTGTGTTCATGTGTTAGAGATATTTATCTTTTCATGCATATAGTAGATTAGATGGATGAATGGTAAAATACTATTATGAAAAAATTGAGTTACAGTTTTAGAGTTACTGATTCACCCCTTCCCTCTCAGTAACCTTGTCAGTCTTAATTATTTCCAACAATATCTAGTTGATATATTATTAAAATAATATATGATATAATAATTAATATAATTGTTAATATAGTATATATTATAATATTAATTAATATAAACAAATTTTATTAATATATAAATATATAATTAATATAATTAATATAATAAAATTGACTTTACTGAGAGGGCATGTCTCTATGAAATACGATGTATATATATCGAATATCAATTTTGAGAGGGTATCATGGAAAATATTATCAAATCGATATAAATAAATGTTAAATCTGAAGATGCCCCTGAAATAGGACATTACAAGTGGTATCAGAGCACAGATCCTACTAGCCTGTGTATAATAATGCAAACAAAAAGAAACCATGTTAGAGACTTCCTTATCAACAACTGGTCCTGCAACTTCATGCTATGGGTGAAATGAGAAGCTATTTTCATGAGGCAATTTATTTGGCACCTTAAATCTAACCTAGTTAAGGCAATCCATGAAATATACTACAACAAACCATTGGTTGGAAGTACAATGTTATGTTGGACATTACAAAATAAAATAAAATACTCGAGTCTTTTGTTGTTAATCACTGATAATACATATGTGTTTTTAGTCACTCTATTCAATATCAATTCATCTTGATTGGGGAATAGTTCGATATAATTCAATGATATTACTAAACAGAAATTTTTCGTATCAATATAATTATATACATTTGAAGTGTGAGAAGCAGAATAGAGAAATAATTCTTAACTTCAAGTCTGAAAACCCAACAAAAATTATTTAACATTAGAAATGAGTAACGCTGATCAATATAGAGTGCCAAAGATCATTCAAAATATCAAATTATACACTTAGTGATCCATATAAAGACTGAGAAGTAATGAGAGAATAGAGTGATAAGGAGGAAAATGACAAAAAGATTAAGGATTCCTGTGAAGTATGACAGAGAGTAAGAAATGAAAAAATATATATGAAAGAGACAATTATAATAATTTTTTAATAGTTCCTCCATTAGGGCAAAAATACATTACACCCAACACAAGTAAGACCCACTCAACCGAAAGCCATCCACGTGGCTTCCCCTTACTAAATGGATAGACACAAAAAAAAGACTTGAAAATAATAATAAAATGGATCTAAAATGAGGACGATTCATTCCTGGCTTAACCCCTGATAGAACGATCATACCAAATATGGAAAAATATCATTCTTAAATGTTGCATGTGATTTAAAATCAAAACATTCAAAATCAAATGTATTAATTGCTGACTAAACTGCTCTATAATAAAGATTTTATGAAATATTTGAAATGTTTGGGAAGCAATATTCTAAAAATGATTCCTATTTAGTGAGTTCTTTATTCTTGTACATCAATCTATTAGTATATCCAAAAATTAGGGAAGTTTTGAGGCTACAGACTGTTGTTTAATGCCTCCTCTCAATTTACAGTGATGAAAAGTTGGGGAAATTGATTATTGTTCAATAGTACTTGACATTGGAGAAACATAAGATAGGTTTTTTATTACTACATCCATCGATAGTTTAATTGGATGAAGTATGAGCTGATTTGAATATAAGATTATCATACTATATTATAATTGATTTACAACTTGATCACCACCAAACATAATAGATTTTGACTTTAATGATAATCACTATAATTTTGTGAATATTAGTATTAGAAATGATCACTAAGATTAAGCAAAGAAAGTATGATAATACAAAAATGAAAGGATTGATGAACATCATATGTATGAGAGTTGGAGAGGAAAATTCAAAAGGTGTCGTATTAGATAGAAGTATAGATGGCACTTGTAAATTATTGAAGAAAGGAGACACTCACAACATAATCTAAATACTTTGATCAATCACAATTGTTAGTAATATATATTGAATCATAAGGTAATCATGTGTAAAGATTCACTAAAGATTCTTAGGGAAGAACCATTGAAGATTTGGCAATGTGACAAGTACTTCTATCTTCTATGGGAAGGTGATACTAGTCTTTCCATTAAGAGATATATACTCAAAAGATACATTTGAAGAGACTACCATATATTGCATATTCCAAGATAAGTTCATCTTTGATTTATTTTGATTTTTGAATTTTAAGATGAAATTACTACAATTCTTGTATTTTGAGATTCTCACCTTAGAATCAAATTATTTTCAAGATTATACAAGAGGAAGATCTTAAGTGAATATGAAGATTACTTCATACTCATAAATTGCCACTTCAATCATACAAGGTAATGAGGTAAATTATATGTTTCTTCATATATTATGAAATAATTGTTATTATTGACAAATTTTGTTATTGTGATAGTTTAAATACTTACTATCAATGGTTCTAATCAAATAATTACAAGGAAATGACATTGATTTTTAAGTTAACAATAACCAAAGAATGTTGTTAAAAGGTCATCATCTTCCAAGATAAGGTAAGGCCTGCGGTGGAATGGACTGGGGGACATCATGCGAGGTACTGGATAAAGCCTACGGGTACTGGGTAAGGCCTCAGTGATGGGACATCTCAGGGTACATCATACCAAGGCGCTATATTGGAGATGATGGTTGGAGAGAGATAACAATAATGAGGGAGAACAGTGAGGCCAACTGATTGGGTAATAGGGCACCCCTTTATGGTTTCTCCTCCTATAATTGAATGATAAGATTAACTATCTAATACTTCAAATATTATGCTTTACAAGACTTCTTATTGGAAAATAGTTGATAGAATCACCTTAGGATCATAATTCTCCAAGTCGAGATAAGGCTTGCGGTGGAATGGACTGGGGGACATCACGCGAGGTATCGGATAAAGCCTACGGGTACCGAGTAAGGCCTCGGTGATGGTACATCTCAAGGTACATCATACAAAGGCACCTTCTTGGAAATGATGATCAGAGGAAGGTAACGATAATGAGGGAGAATGGTGAGGCCCACTGGTTGGGTAATAGGGCACCCGATTATGGTTCCTCCTCCCATATTTAGAAATTGATGAGTTAATAAATGGATTGAGACTATAAACACCCTATCAGAGGATTGATTTATATATAATGTGTACTAATGATTTTTTGGTTGCAGGTTCACAATTAAGGAGATGCATAATGTGTGTCTTACGTGTTTGCATCATGTTTGCTTCGTGTCTTCATCTATCTACATCATGTCTACTTCATGTTTTCATGATCTGTCTACATCGTGTATGCTTCATGTTGATCTTTTTTTGAATGCAAATATGTTTTATGTCCATGACAAAGCTTGTGTATGAATGATTTTGCTTGAGGACAAGCAAATTCGAGAGGGAAGGACTCTAATGTCCCCATTTTGGCCATTAATATAAATAAATATTTTATAAAGTAATATTAAAATATTAATATTACATTACAAGTAATAATTGTATTATATATGTTGTATTATAATAGTAATATAAAAATACGAATGAAATAATAAATAATAGATATATATTTTAATATAGCAATACTATATTAATGAGGTATTATAATATAATATATCTAGTTGATATATTATTAAAGTAATATATGATATAATAATTAATATAATTTTTAATATAGTATATCTTATAATATTAATTAATATAAACAAATTTTATTAATATATAAATATATAATTAATATAATTAATATAATAAAATTGACTTTACTAAGAGGGCATGTCTCTATGAAATACGATGTATATATATCGAATATCAATTTTGAGAGCGTATCATGGAAAATATTATCAAATTGATATAAATAAATGTTAAATCTAAAGATGCCCCTGAAATAGGACATTACACATTTTATTGCCTTATTTGGAAATCTTTTTCCATACATGTATGTTTTTGCATGTGCAATTTAGCCACTAGTTTTTCATTCAGCACTAGACCTTTGCCCAGCTCTATGTTTTTAGTGGTCAGATATTCCTTTCTGATAGTCATTTTTAGGCATTTTTTGCCTAAACGTCTATTTGACCAAAAAAATTGGGCTAACCACTTGCTAATTTCAGTGCCACATCAACATTGCATCACCACTTCATGTCACCTCCTTGGCCTCTACTTTGATGAGGACACAACCCAAGACAAAAATGAACACAACATAAAAAGGGCAATATTATTATTACACATGATCTACTATTAGATTCAGTTAATGAAAATAGACCAAAGACATGCCATGTGGGCTTACAATGTTGTATGATCCTAGAGGAAAAAAACCCTCCTCCAGTACCTTCTCCCATACTCCACCAAAACACTTCCTTTACAATGCCAAAAATGTCCTTAAGTAAACCAAATTAGGTTTAAGGTTAGGAATACATTTTAGAATATTCCATTTGGAATCCTCTACCAAAATAGAAGGTTCTAGAAAACATTTTAGAAGTCAGTGTAAAATTAGAAGAATCCAGAAATGGCAGTCCAGCTTCCGAGCAACATAACTTTTGATCTGGGACTCTGATTGACAAATTGTTTACATTTCTGGAAAGCTCTCCAAGTGCTCCATAGCCCTATGGGACATCTTTACTTATCCTCCATTTTTGGGCTTGTGCAAGGCCATTTAGTGCCTCAAATTAGACTTTGAAGTGCTCTTAGGAGGTCTCCAGACAACTTAAAGCTACAATAACTTTTAAATTGTAAATCCTTTGACATAATTCTTTTTCTAGAGTGCTTTAAATTACAAGTATAATCATCCCTCTAACTTACACCCTCTAACCCATTATAATTATGGTTCAATTAAAAAATAACCTATTTTCTACATTGGCATGTGTCCCAAGGTGCTCAAAAGGTCTAACCTAGAAAACCAATAGTGGAGCCATGAGAGTTGGAATCTTTATTTAACCTAAAAAAGTATCTAGGAATGTTGAAACTTTAAATGAAAAAAAAAACTAAGCATATTTTTGGGTGATATAGGATTGCCATTACACCATTGGATGCTCCTGCATTAGACACCCAAGGTAGATTGAAATGTGACCCTATTACTTTATAGCAGGTAGAGGAAAATCCAAATGGGTAACCTTTGTTGTAGATATCCAAGTTGATTCTTCTATTGGTCATCCTTTCCACTTCACTAGGTATTCTTCATACTACCTATTTTTGGTACTCTAGCCCACAACTCTATCTAGAATTTCTTCAATCTCTTTCTTTGCAAAATTAGGAATTGGACATGGCTCCAGCATCAACTCCTCAACTGCACCATCATCATGATATTTTATTAAGTATGCAATATTGAAAATAGGAGAAATGTGAATCCCATCTAGAAACTCCACCTCATATGCATTCCTTGAATCATTTTTCTTCACAATTTTGAAGGGGCCAAATTTTTTCATCTTTGGCTTGTTGTAGGTACCCACTAGAAATTGTTCCTTCCTCAAATATACCATAACCTAATTTCCAACTTGGAACTCCTTAAGTATCCTCTTCTAATATACCTTAGCCTTATATTGTAGGTTCATTTTGGTAATATGTGCTTGTACCTCCTCATGTAGGTTCTTGACATGTTCAACAAAGTCTTCTACCTTAGCACTTGTCCTCTCCCCTTGCTCCATCTTTCTCAACTCTGGTGCAGTCCGTTGACTACTACCATGCACAATTAGGAATGGTGATCTACCAATGCTCCTATTTACAAAATTATTGTAAGAAAATTATGCTTGTGGTAGAATCAAATCCCATCCTTTACATTTATCTCCTACTAAAAACCTCAGCAAATTGCCCAGACTCCTATTGAGTACTTCTATTTGTCAATCAATCTGTAGATGATGTGCAGAACTAAACTTCAATTCTATCTTCAACTTCTTCCACAAAGTCCTCTAGAAATACCCCACAAATTTAGTATCTCTATCAAAAAAAATACTTTTTGGGAGACCATGTAGCCTCACCACCTCTCTGGAAAAAAATCTGCAATATGCACTATGTCATGAGTCGTGTGGCATGCAATGAAATGTAACATCTTGGAGAACCTATCAACCACCACAAATACTAAGTCATTACCCCTTTTTTTCCTTGGCAATCCAAGAAAAAAATCCATACTTATGTCCTCCCAAGACTTGATTAGAATAGGCAATGGCTGGTAGAGTTCAGTATTGTGACTAAATCCTTTGGTTGTTTGACATACTTGACAACTCTGAACAAACTTCTTCACATCTCATGACAATTGAGGCCAAAATTAATGTTCTCTAATAATAGAAATGGTCTTATCTTGACCAAAGTGTCCTATCATCCCTCAATTGTTCTCCTCCTTGATCAAGTTTTCCCTCATGGAACTTCTTGGGATACATAATTGACTCCCTTGAACAACATACTATCCTGAATCATGTAATCTAGCCACCTGGTCTTATTTAAAGTAACAAGTTCTTTACATGCCTTCCAAGCCTCTGCAAAGGCAGGAACCTCAAGGTATAGATTCTTGAGTTTATCAAACCCAACCACTTCAACCTGCATTACTACTAGCAATAATTGTTTCCTACTTAATGCATCTACAACCCTATTAGACCTTCCACTTCTATGTTTCAATACAAATTTATAGCTTTGCATGAATTCTACCCACTTCAAATGTCTCTAATTCAATATACCTTAGCTATTTAGGTATTGCAATACCTAATGATCAATATACAAGATGAATTCTTCTAGCAACAAATAATATTTCGATTCTTTTAAGGCCTGAACTATTGCATAGAACTCCTGATCATAGATAGAATAATTCTTCTTTGCATCATTCAATTTTTAATTAAAATAGGCAATAGGTTTACCTTCTTGGCTCAACATAGCCCCAATAGCATTGCCACTAGCATCAAAATCCACCTAGAATACTTTGTTTAAATCAGGAAGTGCCAACACAGGTTGCTTTGTCACCTTCCTCTTCAATAATTCAAAACTCCTTGCAGCTCTTGTAGTCTACTTGAATTCTTTTCTATCCCCCCTTATTGTTTCAATTAGGGGTGCACATATACTACTAAAATTTATAATGAACTTCCTATAAGAACTAGCTAGAACATGGAATGACCTCACCTTAGTGGTAGACCTTGGACTAGTCATTCCAAGATGACCTTTACCTTCTTTGGGTCCATTTTGAGACCCTTAGCTAATACAACAAACCCCAAATAGACTAACTTCCTTTTGACAAAGCTATACTTCTTCAAATTAATCAACAATTTCTCTTCCCTCAACCTTTCAAGGACACTATGAATGTGTAATAAATGTTCATCCAAAGACTTACTGAAAATCAAAATATCATCCAGATAGACAATAACAAATTTTTCCAAAATTTTCTTTAGTACTTCATTCATAAGATGCATGAAGGTGCTTGGTACATTGGTCAATCCAAAGGGCATGACTAACCACTCATATAGGCCCTCCTTGGTTTTGAATGTTGTCTTCCACTCATCTCCCTCTTGTATCTATATTTGGTGATAACTACTCTTGAGATCTATCTTTGTGAAGTACTGAGCTCCACTCAAATAGTACATAAGATCATCCATTCTTGGCAAAGGAAATTGATACTTGATGGTTATTCTATTTATGACCTGAGAGTTTGTACACATTCTCCACTTTCCATCCTTCTTTGGTGTCAGTACTATAGATACTGCACATGGACTCAAGCTCTCTCGAATCAAACATTTCCTCAACAACTCCTAAACTTGTCTATTTAGCTCCTCAGTCTCATTAGGATTCATCCTATGAGCAACCTTGTTAGGAAAACTAGCTCCAGGGATTAAATCTATTTGATTATTGATTTTCCTTATTAGCAGCAACCCTTCTAGAACATTATCAGAGATGACATCTCCATACTGACTTAATAGACCTAAAACTTCAAGTGAAATTTCACTACTACCTTCTTTATTTTTTCTAGGAATTAAAGCATAACACGTATGTTGATGTTTCATGCCATCTACAAAATTTCTTCTATCAACAAGAAATACCCTAGCACTACTACATATCTTTTCACCCTCCTTTATCAAGGGCTTCAATTTGTGGCAAACTCCATCCTTTTTCAGAGAGTATGTATTTGCATGACCATCATGTATAGCATGCCTATCAAATTGCCATGGCCTTCCCAACAATAAATGGTAGACATCCATTGGAATGATGTCATAGAGAGCCTTGTCATGGTAACTCCCAATCTTGAACCCTACCAAACATTGCTCACTAACCAAGACCTTATGATCATCCTACACCCAAGAAATCTGATAGGGTTTGGGGTGTTTCTCCCTCTTTTTCTTTAGCTTTGAGAACATCTCCTCTAACACCAAGTTGTCAATGCTTCCACTGTCAACAATCACATCACAACATTTACCCTCACACTTTTACCTGGTACAAAACAAAATCCTCCTTTGTCTAGGTTCACTCTCACTACTCAGTAAGACCCTTTCATTAACTAAAACCTCTCCTCTTTCTGTATCCTCTAAATATGATGATTATGCATCATCATCCACATGAGCAACCCTTGCTTGACCATTAGCTCTCCTATATTTCCTTCCTTGGCATTGAAGGAATTTGAATGCATGATGACCTTGATTAAAATGAAAATAAGTACCATGGAAACCTCCTCTTCTTAAACCTTGTCCATATCCTTTACCTCTTCCTCTTTGTTCTCCAAAAGTTTGATCACAGGAGTGGTTGAAACCCTCATTCCTCTAATTTTGGCTAGTATCCACATCTTCATTTTTATTCTGGTTTTCATTTCAGCCTCCAAATGGCCTACCACTACCCCTTCCTCCTTGACTATGCCCTCTTTGCATTCCATCAAACTTTTTGTTTAGCTTATCCTCAACTCACAAGGAAAATTGGTATGCCTCTTAAATGCTAGTCATTCTAACCAAACTTAACTCCTCTTGAATGGTAGGTCTTAACCCACTAAGGTAATAGGCAACCTTCTCCTTGTTTTCTTATGTATGCCCTACCCTAATAAGGACTCAATAAAATTCCTATGTGTATTCCTAGATATATTTTCAAACTTTCTTTAATCCTTGCATCTTTTTGAACAAATCAAGCTCATAATCAATAGGAATGAACTGCTTCTTTAGTTTTCCCACCATGCGATCTCATCTTGTGATTTTCTCCTTTCCTCTTCTATTTCTTTGCTACTAAATCTCTTGCCAAAAGATTTTGGCATGGCCTTTCATTTTGGCATTCCCAAACTTAACCCTATCAAGGTTTGAAATATCCTCATACTCAAAATATTCCTCTAACTCATTGATCCAGTCAATCAACTCATCCAAGTTTAGATTTCCTAAAAAAATGCCAACATCAATTTTAGGTATTTTTCAAAGCTTAGCGATGACCCTAAAAATATTCTCCTCCACCTAGTTTAGGACTTATTCATATCCTTCTCCTGCCTTCCCAATATTTCCTTATTCATTTTCTTCGTCACTTTCATTGCCTATGGCAACATTCATCCTTACATGGATCTCTTCCAGCAATGTCTGGACTTGTCTCTAGAGGGTTCTAACCTCAAGAGAAACAACTCTAACCATTCTACCATGCTCCCTTATTGGAGGTATCATCTTGTATCAAAACCCAAAACCACATAGTCCTAGTGCAAGCCACCTCATAGTTGGCACTCTGTCTACACACTCAAAAAACCTACTCTAATACCACTTGATGAGGACACAACCCAAGACAAAAATGAATGCAACAAGAAAAGGGTAATATTATAATTAGAAGTGATCTATTATTACATTTAGTACAATGAAAATAGACCAAAGATGTGCCATATGGGCTCACAATGTTGTATGATCCTAGAGAAAAAAAATCCCTCCTCGAGCACCTTCTCCCGAACTCCACCTAAAAAATACCTTTACAATGCCAGAAATGTCCTTAAGTAAACCAAATTAGGTTTAGGGTTAGGAATAAATTTTAGAATATTCAATTTTAAATCCACTCCAAAATAGATGGTTTTAGATAACATGTCAAAAGTCAGTGTAAAATTAGAAGAATCCAAAAATGGTAGTCCAACTTTCGGGAGGCATAACTTTTGATCTAGGACTCTAAATGAAAAATTGTTTGCATTTCTAGAAAGCTCTCCAAGTTCTCTATAGCCCTATGCACAAAATTTTCTCATCCTCCATTTTCCAAGCCCATACAAGGCCATTTAATGCCTTAATGATAAACTTTGAAGTGCTCATAAGAGGTCTCTAGGCAACTTAAAACTGCAATAACTTTCAAACCATAAAGCCTTTTGACTTGATTCTTTTTTTGGAGTGCTTTAACTTATAATTATAATCATCCCTCCAAATTAAACCCTCTAACACATTATAATTATGTCTCAATTACAAAATAACCTATTTTTACATTGGTACATATCCCAAGGTGCTTAAAAACTCTAACCTAGAAAACCAATAGTGGAGCTATGAGAGTTGGAATCTTCATTTGACCCAAATGGGTATCTAGAAATAAAAATACTTTAGATAGAAACTAACACTAAGCATATTTTTGGGTGATACAAGATTGTTATTACACCATTGGATGCTCATGCATCATGTTTGGACCTACTTTTACATTTTTCTCATATCTCAAGCATACATACTCTATTTTTTGCAAACGGGATATCATCAAAAAATGGGTTCCAAGATCATCACATTTGTATAGTTAGTTTTCAGTTTGATGTTGTTTTATGGCTTATTCTACTGTCAAAGTCTAGAGTTCCTTTTTGCACTCTAGGAGACATACCTTGAGCATTCGATCTCCAATTTGGGAATTCTTTGTATCATTAGAAAGCTCTTTCTAGTGATGGTGGTTTTTTTCTAGATTCTGCTCTAGGCACATTCTATTTTGTCTCCTACATTTTATATTTTGGTGGATATCTTGGTTGTTTTAGATTCAATGATCAATTTCATTGCTTTAGATAATTCATCATGACTTGTAATATCTTTTGTATTAGTCTTATGTCTCTTCTAGTCTATTCAAACACCATTTGTATGCATTCTTGCAAATGCACTAAGATAAAGTGCCATACTGCATCTATATTTTCATTTTAGTTATTTGCCTTGTTTTTCCTTTTGATTCGAGCAGTGTCATCTGAGGACACTCATACATATTATTGTATTCTTGGGATTTACCAGATCTTGTGTCTTACTGTACATGCACTACTCTGTTAAAGTGCCATGGGGGGTTGATGTTTTTCCTTTGTTTGTCATCTTCCTTTGTCCAATGAGTGTCACTTCCATGACATTAACCTCATGATGTGTCTAAGATTGATTGTCTTAGTACACACATATGTACTCTTTTGTGCATCTCGATCATGGTTCCTTGACTTGCACTTCTTTTGGCCTACTTTCCCAATTTCCTATCACCTCACCCTTGTCTGCATTAAGGGGGTTATTCTATTATTTCTGATGTTTCCTTGGTTTGATTGATCAGCTCTTTAGACTTTGATGTTTCATGTCATTTGTATCTTTCAATTTAGTTGTTTTATTTTGTGTGCCTCCTGATTTGATGTAGATTATAGTCTTCTCTACCTAGTCAAGTTCTATTTCAGTGGAGGTATTTCTAGATCAGTAGTTACTTTTGAAAAAGCTTTGTAGCTTCTACATGCTCTAGTGATGTTCTTCATGATCATCTTTTGTTCCTATCTTCTAGGACATTCTCTAGTTTGGAAGCTTCTTCAATCCTTCACTAGTTATTTTCAACATTATTTCCATCTCTTTTTGGACTAGGGTTTTTTGCATGTGGTTTACTCTATTTCTCCTTTTTTTGGAGATTTTTTTTTGCTTAGGTACCTCATCAGGGTTTGTTGTCAAGACCCATATCTACTTTTAGTAGAAGTTTCTAGGTTTTTAGCTACCCTCTAATTTTATCTTAAGGGGGGTGTTAGAGTAATTATATATCTCCTAATTAACTCTAGATGCTTAAGCTAAACTTTAGACATCTAATAATTAATTTCTTTTATTAATTATTATGATGCAACCTAGGTTAGACCTTTTCTAGAGTTTTGGTCTCCTTTATAAGGACGATCTCTCATTGTAAACATTCATTAAGATTCATTCACTTTTGATTATAGCAATCTAGTTTTTCTCTTATCAAGGATGTCTCATATATGGATCTAGTGGTTCCTACCTCCATATATTTTTTCTTCTCTCTTCTATAATAGGTGTTTTCATGGAGGTGATTCTTGGGAGCTATGGGGTTGATCTTTCATCAACTTCAACATGTCCTTCAATTGTCCAATGTATACTTTGGAGTCTTCATATCTATATTTCAACTTATCTCTTTCTTCAATAAGAAGAATAATCTGTTCAATTATCTCTTAAAGGTCCTTCATCAATTGTTCTGTATCCATAGGGATCTTACTGAAGCTATTAAACCTAACCTCTTCTGAGTAACTATGCTCTGATACCAATTGTTAGAAATAGGTAATACTGAGAGGGGGAACGAATTAGTATTATAAAAAAAATTCTTACCAACTGGATATTATTTATTACTTTGAGCCATGGATAAGAAAGTAAACAAGTAATGTTGAATGGTAAGAGTAACCATGCACAAGGAGAATTCATAACACCATACTTCGTTAACTAAGAAAATCCTAGCCATGGGAAAACCCCAGTGGGAATGATGCCCACAAATATATATATATATATTCCTTGTTAGAGGATTGACCCTATTAGAAATCTATAAACACATTCAACACATAAGAGTCCCTATTAGGAGATTCTTACCCTATTAGGAGTTGTGGTACAATGAATGCAAGAAGAGCTCACTGCCCAAACATGCACTATCACTTACAAGAAGAGCTCACTACCCAAACAAGTAATTTATCCTCTAAGTTCCTCAAATAATGAAGTATAGATGTTGTACCTTCTTTCATCAGGTCTTTGACCTCAACTCAATCTCAGATCATAAAATTATGTCTTCAAAAATTTGCTTCTACATATGATACAAAACTTTGCATTCACAACTTTTGCATATGTCTTCACAAATTGCTTCACAATTCACTTGCATATAATTTTGCAAGATGTCTTTGCATAAATACCATGTCTTTTCACAAATTTTTGTTACATTAGCTAAGACCTAAATGAACTTTCCAAATTATAGTAAACATTTAGGATGTCATCCCTAATTGGTCAACTAATTATTTTGTAAACAAAATAATTCCTTTACCCTTCATTCTGATGTTCTGTAAATTTTAAATATCTACTTTCCATACTTTTTGTATTGATGCTTGAGGTTTTACACATGGTCATCAACATGTATATTGTTTCCATATAACTTTTTTCTCAAGAATAACATTGTATAAACAAGTTATACTTCAATTATTGTTCTTTATTCCTGTCTGATAAACATATAACAATATTCACTAGAACATGAATAAAAATTGTCATAGTTAGTATTCCTATAAGAAATGCCAACCACATGTTCAATTCACTTCATTCTACCTCCATGTAACCTTTCTAGTCATAATATGGTGTTAGTAATAGGTTGCATACAAAATAATACACTATTGTAAACCAATTTCATACTTAAACAATTTTTTGAGTACCAAAAAGCTAAGTATCTTTGTTTTCAAGGTTATCTACAAACATGTACATCATTCTTCCTATTAATGACAACATTTACATATCTACATATATCCAATTGTCAATAGTCTCATTCTTATCAAACCAGGTTTTCGAACCAACTCCTTAGCAACAAGGTTGTTAGTACTACCACCATCCACAATCACATTGCAGACTTTATCACCAGACTTACAAAAACCCCTGAACAAACTAGTCATCTAACAAGATTCTAGTGTCCTTTGACCAATCAATACTTGTTGAACTAGTAAATTATCTCCTTTCTTAGGTTGATTGACATGATCCTCAACCTCATTCACAACAAAACCTCTTATGTCACTAGCCTTATGACATTCATAAGATCAATGTCCTACTTCACCACATCTGTAGCGAGTACCTTTAAACTCACCTCTACATTTCCTTCACTTCTGATCAATAGGTTTTTTTTCATCTTCAGCATTTGGTTTAGCTTTATCTGAGCTATCCTACTTCTCCTTCCCTTTGGAATTACCTCAACTTTTCCTCTTCAATTTATCTTATACCTTTAGGGCATACTAATAAGCACCCTCAAAAGAATAAATCTTCAACATGTCAAACTTATCTTTCATATTGAATTTCAAATGATTAATGTACCAAGCTACCTTCTCCTTTGATAATTCCTTATGCCCATATTGAATAGTCAACTTGTAGAACTCCTCAGTATAAAATTTCACAAACGTATCTTTCTATTTCAATTTCTACAACCTCTTGAACAAATTAGGTTCATAATCAATAGGAATGAACTTAGCCTTCGACTTGGTTTCCATCAACCTCTATCTAGTGATCTTCATTTCACCTTCCTCCTCTCTATCTCTTTCCAATTATTTCTGCCAAAGAGAAGCATGTCCTTTCACCTTAGTTTGTGCCAACCTTACTCTGAGTGGATCCTCATCATCCTCAAGCTCAAAGAAGTTTTCCAATCAACCAATCCAATCAATCAAGTCTTCAAGATTAAAATTACCTAAGAAATTAGAAACCTCCATCTTATGCTTCAACTTCAACTAAGATCTAAGACTAGAAAATTGACCAATCGTATTTCACATAGGTCAATCCACATGATCAATTTTGTCCTCACCACTTGATCTAGTAGCTTCAAATTCTTTAACAACCTCCTCATAACCATCTTTAGTACCCAAGTGTCAAGGTACATCGCCTATAACACTTATGATCTCAACTATCATATTTCTCTTCATTAGTGACATCTCAAAACCAAATTCTTCTTTAATCTTTGCTACGATCCTTTCTTCAAAAACATCACTAAGGTCATCAATCACCCTAGGGTCCAATATTTGTGGAGGCATCTTCCAAGATCCTTTGCAAACCCAAAGAAATAAATCTACAAATCTAGAGGATCAATTAGCTCCATAAGATCAACTTTCACTTCCATCCTTCACCCAAGTCCTCGTGTAAACTACCTCAACTTTGGTGCACAGTCTACACACTCAGGAACAACTAAGCTCTAATACCACCTAATGCAATGAGAATCTGAGGGTACCCCTACTATATGTAATCTAGATCCCTACAAATAATCACACAATAGAAACACAATAAAAATGCAAGATCTGGTACCAATTGTCAACACTTTATTCATGTAACAACTATTTACATGAAATGTGTCTAGTTGTAAGGCCTTTTGAGTTAGGGCCAAATACAATATAAATTACAAAATAGTTCAAGAAGATCACTTAAGATCCAACTCAACACTAGCTAGTCTAGATCCATGCTCTAGTAGAAACCTCCAAGGAAGATCTCAACTTGTGCTCATAAACCCACCAAGAAATCTCCTTATTTCCTCAGCCTCAACTACTAGCCCTTTTCAAAATTCTCTCTTCCACTTCATCCTCTTCTCCAAATTGCATGATCTCATAATGAATTAAGATCCCATAAAACATGCCTACTTATACCCAACTAAACCAAAGGTCAGCCTAGCCTAATAAATTATGAAAAAACCCTTATATTAATTGCCCATGCAAGGCACAAGCTGAATACAACAAAAATTAAATACATACAACAAAATTAAATGCCAACATTGGCTTACACTATAGATAACACAGGCACCATAGAGAACAAGACATGACTAAGTGTCATAAACCACCACTGAGCATCAGCAACTTTGCTGAGCATAACCAAGCCCTTCATTAACCAAGCCAACTTAGGAAACACTACTGCCAAGTTCCCAATACAAACTAAGCCATAGTATATGTTGAGTTCCTCCTTTTTTGACTGAGTCCCTTCAATTACCGAGATACTCAGTACAACCAACATCACTGATCTCCCATTGCATACCAAGTGTCTTTGATAATGGAGTACCTCCTCCTTTAACCAAGTCACACATCTTTCTTTAACTGAGTTCCCCAACTCTAAATCCAAATCACACCATCCTATAGAATCTTGAACAATTCTAGAATGCTCCTACATCAGGATAAGAAGATGCAAGCTTAGGCTTTGATTTTGTAAATTTTTTTCTTTTTATTTAACACTGCTACTTGGAAGGCCTCATAGTTGATAATGTATTGGTTATTCTATATGTGAAGTATAATAATTACACCTAAAATATGTTGCATATGGTCATGTGTTCTCTATGGTTTCATTTATCAAATGTATAGCTTCCATGTGTAACTCTGAGCAAGGTTGGAAGGATGCAAGTTGAGTTTATTCTTCATGTTGTTATAGGAATCTCCATGCACCTCCCTACATAAGGTGGCATCAGAGCGAGTTCTTTCTTATGGGTTGAATCATGGAGAACCTTGTTGGATTTGGTTGTGGCATGGTAGATCTTAAATCTGACCTATAACTTATAGAAGGTTATGATCTTGCAGGAACTATTGTCAAGATGGTTAATGGAAAAGGAAATGTTGATAATGCTATTATGGACATGTTGAGGAAGATTGTAGTGAGACTTGAATTTGTGGAGATAGCATAGAGAAGAGGTGTACATCTTGAAGATGTTAGTGATGATAAAGAGGCACCATGTCCTAATCATGAACCTGAGGTTGAACAAGCTAAAGAAAGGCTCCTGAGGGTTTTTTCTAGGATGAATGCTAGACTTGATGTTAAAGTTGCTTGCTATGATGAAAGACTTGAAACTAATGTTCTGTTAGATTGGATTGTTAAGATGCATAAATAAACTAAGTATGAAGTTACTCTTGATAATAAGAAGGTTAAGATAGCAATCACCAAGTTGAAGGGTCATGCTTCACTTTGGTGGGATCATTTGAAAATTGAGAGATAGAAGAGAGGAAAAGAAAAGATCAAGACATGGGTAAAGATGATTGGGAAGATGAAGAAGAAGTTTTTATGTGTTGATTATCAAGTTAACTTGTTGAGAAAGATACAAAATTTGAGAGAAAAGGACATGATTGTAAAGGAATATTATGAGGAATTCTACAAATTATATATCAAGTTGGGACATGTTGATGATGAAGTTGAGAAGGTGGCAATATACCTGAGTTCTTTGAGGTCATCAATTGAAGATGAGATCAGCTATGTTAAGATGGACAATGTGGAAGAAGCATATCAGTACACTTTGAAGGTTGAAGAAAGATTAGAAAATAAATATGATTGGGAAGAAAGGAGAAAAGGTGGAAGATTTCAGAGAAGAAGAGGTAGAACATATGAAGAAAGTAGCAGATTTGACAATGCAATGCAGGATAAAGGAAAATCAGAATGGAAGGAAGAACCTGATGGAAGTAGAGGTAACTCCACTAAACATAGCTAGGCTTGTTATAGTAGGAAATGGTTGAAAAAAAGAAGAAATATCTTGGTTTAAAGGTACTTGTTATAATTATGGAGAAGGACATAGGACCTTTGAATGTACTAACTCTGAAAAGAAGATTAGAGGTAATAATAGAATCTCTCTGGCTTGTGAAGAAGTTGTTGAAATTCCTAATGAACTTAAAAAAGAAGAGAATATGATGCTAAGAAGAATCTTTTGGAATGAGGAGATTGATGGAGAATCAATTTTGAGAAGAATTTTGTTCAAACCCATATGTAAGGTAGCTAGAAAATGTTATAAGGTAATCATCGATAGTGGAAGATATAACAATTTGGAATTTAAGGAGTTCGTTAACAAGTTGTAGTTACAAAGATTAAGACATCCTAAGCCCTATCATGTTTCTTAGATCCAAAAGGAGCATTGGTTACTTGTAAGTGAATAATGTCTTGTTATATTCAAAATTGGGAATTATCATGATGAAGTCTTGTGTGATATTATTCCTATGGATTGTTGTCATATTCTTTTGGAAAGACCTTAGTAGTATGATAGACAAGCTTTGCATGATGGTAGATTGAATTAGGATACTATTTTGGTGGATGGAAAGAAACTAATATTGTTTTCCTTGGTAGAGAAACCTAAGGATAATTATTGTACCATAGTCAGAGTATGTTTGGTTGAAGGTAGTCAATTTACTAGAGATGTGAAAGAATAGAATGTTTTATTTTTTAGATTCCTAAAAGTACTAAGAAACAAGACGAGTTAGAGCATGCACCTAAGATTGAATATTTTTTAGGGAAGTTTCCAAACATAATTTCAAATAATATACCTGATGGTTCATCACCTATGAGAAGTATAAGTCATTGTATGGATTTGATACCAGGAACTAGTTTTCCTAATAAAGTACCACATAGATTGACAATTATTGAAAAGGCTAAATTGAATAGAAAGGTGCAATAATTACTTGAGAAGGGTCTAATTAGAAAATTTTTGAGTCCTTGTGCAACACTTACTATGTTAGCACCTAAGAAGAATGGGGAATGGAGAATGTGCACTAGTTCTAGAGCCATAAACAAAAAATAGTAAAATATAGATTCTCTTTGCCAAGGATAGATGACATAATGGATAGATTGAGTGGAGAAAAGTATTTTTCTAAGATTGATTTAAAAATTTTCTATCATCATATCAAAATTAGAGAAGGAGATGAATGGAAAACTACTTTTATGACTAATGAAGGTGTATATGAGTGGTTGTTTGTGCATTTTGGTTTAACTAATGCACCTAGTACTTTTATGAGATTGATGAATGAGGTTCTGAAGAGATTCTAATTGTATATCTAGATGAGATTTTTATATTTAGTAAGACTAAGGAAGACCATCTTGAGCATGTTAGACAAGTATTGAAAAGATTAAAAGAGGAGAAATTGTTGATTAACTTGAAGAAATGTTCATTTATGAATGAAGAGATTATGTATCTTGGTTTTTTTTTATTTTGGTTGATGGTTTGAAGATGGATTTTGAGAAGGTGAAATTTATTCTTGATTTTCCAACACCTAATAATGTTGGAAAGGTAAGATCATTTCATGCATTTGCAAGTTTTTATAAAAAGTTCATTAGGAATTTTAGTTCTATTTGTAATTCCATGACTGAAACTATGGAAGGAGATAAAAAGGATTTCAAATGGACATATGGAGCATAGAAGAGTTTTGAAATATTGAAACAAAAGATTGTAGAATTTCCTACCCTAGCCTTGTCTAATTTATAAAGTTTTTCAAGTTGAATGCGATACTAGTGGAAGTGCTATTGGAGTTGTATTGAGTCAAGAAGGAAGACCTATAGATTTCTTTAGTGACAATTTGAATGATGCTAAGAGAAAATATTCAATTTATGATCAAGAATTCTATGCTATTGTTCAAGATTTGAAGAAATGGAGACACTATCTAATGCCTAAGGATTCTGTGTTGTACACCAACCATAAAGCTTTGTAGTATTTGGGAAGTCAAAGTATGTTGAATCAAAGACATATGAAGTGAGTTGATTTTTTTCATAAATTTTCTTTTTCCTTGAAACATAAGGGTGGATAGTCAAACAAGGTTGATGCTTTGAGACGAAGAAGAAATTTTTTGATTAAAATGAGAATTGAGGTACTTGGTTTTAATGATTTAAAGTATTTGTATGAAATTAATCCTCATTTTGTAGAACCTTGGAAAGCTTGTAAAGGACAGATGATGAGAGACAAGTGGGTTAATTATTTCATTTAGGAAGACATCTTATTTAAGGGAATTCATCTATACATACCTAGAGGATCTATGAGAGAGAGCATCATAAAAGAAAAGCATAGCAGTGGACTTACTGGACACTTTGGAATTGATAAAATTGTGAAGTTTATTGAAGATAGATACTTTTGGCTATAGATATATAAAGATGTGTATAAAATGGTAAGAAGTTGTTTAATTTCAATAACAAAAGGAACTAGTCAGAATTTGTGATTGTATTCACCATTGCCTATACCTAATAAGACTTGGGAAGATATCAGTATCAATTTTTTTCTTGGCTTGCCTAAAACTTAGAGAGGGCATTATTATATTTTAGTGGTAGTTGACAAACTTTTGAAGATGGCATATTTCATACCTTATAAGAGGACATCTGGTGTTATACATGTGGCTACATGTAACAAATAGATTTTCATAACAAAATAAAGGAGAACTAATATCTAGTTTCACATAGGAATGAAAGAGTTTTCCTCAACTAACTATCAAATAAAAATATCTTGAATCCTTTTCATGAGACATTAACTAATTTAACTACTAAAGATTAATAGAGATAGCAAAACAACTGAAATAATGATTAACTATATTTCCTTGCATACAAGTAAAATAAATGCATAACATGAAATAGAAAGAGGAACATACAATAAGTAAAGTCTAGTGAGTCTTTAGTTAGTTGTGCAAGCCTTGGCTTTCAATAAGAGGAGAAGAATTCACTTAGGTTTAAACTCCAAACTATGGACCATATTCATCCCCACACAATATTTTGAATAGAAAGGCCCTCCCTACCCCAAAATTGAGCTTTGAGTACTATGAATATAGCCATCTGAGCATTTCCAATGTTTAGAATGTTTGCTCAGTTATGGACAGATGTCATGTGATCTTAAGTTGGAAAACATGCCTTTATTGACCATTTAATTACCCAATCACCACTGCTTGACTTGACAACAAGAGAAAACAATAAACATGAACATGCATGAACTATTAAATGATTTTCCCTTTTCAAAAATATTTATGTTTTTGTTATGTCACATCTGATTTTTCTTCCATGTTGCTTGCAGATTTCTTTCTCACCTCTTCACTTCTTTCATGGCCATTCAATCAAGTGAGTCTCAGGTGTTTAATTCTTAGAGTTTAACAAACATATTTTTCTGATTCCATAGTTGGTGTAATAACATTTCATATTTTAATACATCACATCTTATATCACTAGAGGAAAATAAAATTTAAGGCTTGCAAAAGAATATCATTAAATTCTAATGTACAGTAGTAAAATAAAGATGTAAAATATATCATGATCAATTTTCTTGACTTGGTTTGAAAATTTCAAACTCTCTAAAGGAACTATTCAATAACAAATAACAATGATGATGTATGGCATTCTATGGAAAAAATCCTTACTATTGTAAATACATGCACAGTAATATAGAAAAGAATATAATGTTTCAATCAAAAATGGTATGCCAACCACATAACCTAATTATATTTTGAGAAGGATGAGCTTTTGCTAGACATAATTAACCAATCCATATTCATGAGATATCTTGAGTGCAATCTCAGAGTGAATAACAATCTCAACTTCTAGCAAAGCTAAAGAGAGGGAAAAACATGGCCAAACGTTCAAAAAAATAAAATTGTGAAGAAGGATACAATTTGTTAAAAAAAAAATATATGGTTTCTCATGGCTTCCAAATATTTAAAGAGGTATTTGATAAACTTCATGGCTTCCAAGAAGCTTTAACTCATAAAGAAATGACTTGGCTTCTTCAACTCCAATATAATAGGCCAAGTGTGCATTTTGATTTCTAGCAAGAAATTGAATAAATATGGAAAAATATTTGAAGGTTATAAATCAAGGATAATTTACAATATATTTATCTACTTGCACATAGATTTATTTATGAGATGGCATCATATTATATATTTTATCCAAGGTTGCATCTATTATTATGTATATTTAAATACATGCTTTATTTGGAAGATTATTTTATCTTCTTGTACATGTATTTAAATTTATTTATTAGATAGAATCTTGTATAAAAATAATATTATGGTGTCACCTTTATTTCTATATCTATGTGCACATACATAAATATACATTATAATGATGTGGTAGAAAAGTTAATCAAAAGCCATTTGAGGTACACATTACTTTTAATTAAAAATAAGTAATATTTTAAATGTTTATTTAATAGCTCATACGTGTCCATCAATTATATCTTAATGTTCAAGTTATTATGTCCTTACCAAAATAATTAAAGGTCATACATGGTAACCTAATAACTAGACTAAGTTAGTACCCCATTCCATTGATTTCATTAAGCAATGCTTCTCCCCTTTGTCTTCTCCTGCAATCACCCGTGCAACATTTTCCATGATAATAACATGTTCCATAATAAATCCAAAATAACATTTTAATGTAGGTTTTAGCAAGGAATTAAATTATTAACCATAATTTCAAAACCAAACTACTGCTAACATCATCATATGACAAATAATAAATTATGACCATCATCAATAAATAGTTAGACAAACTTTTTCATAGAGTACAATGACTATATTTAACTACCTCTTTCACATGACTATGAAGAAAATCTGTTTAATTCAATGGCTATAATAAATTTAAATTAGGTCAAAATTTGGGATGTAACATACTCTTCTCCTTATGTTTTCATCATCTCTGATGAATGTCACCACAAAATTTAAAAACAATATTTATCCAAATCATTATAGAAATAAAAGAATAGAAGGGTAAAAGTTTAGGCTCTAGCTCTGGAGAAAAGATGGGGGTATTTTTGGAAAATTTCATTATAATCTTCCCAAGCAGCATTCTCTTCTATATGTTGATCCCATTGGACCTTGCATTGAGTCACATCTCAATTTCGTAAGCATAGCTTATGCACCTTGAGTATTCTAAGTGGTTTTATTTCTACCACCCCAAGCTCTCATACCTACAATATGTTCTAATAAATTATATGATTATAATGAGTGATGTATTTCTTAAGGTATGACACATGGAAGATGTCATGCATCCTTGCAGGAGATGGTGGTAGGGAAATTTTATGGGCTAACGGGTTCATAATTTCCAATATTTCAAAGGGTCTCACATACCTTGGGGCTAACTTGGTATTCTTACTGAGCTTAATGGTACTCTTTTGAGGTTTTACTCTTAATAACACCTTCTCTCCCACTGAGAATTCTCTAGGTATTCTTTTTGCATCCGCATAACTTTTCTATCTATCAATAGCTTCTTTCAAATGTTCACAAATTTGTAATATCTAATCTTTCATTTCTTTGAGGATTTTGGGTCCAACAATTATTTTATCTTCTACTCTACCCAGACTTACCAAAGTTCTACATTTGCAACCATAAAGAGATTCAAAGGGAGATATTTTGATGGTGGATTGATAGGAGTTATTATAAGAAAATTCTACTAAGGGCAAGTACATTTTCCATTGGTATTGCCAATCCATACAATAAACTCTTAAAAGATCCTCTAAAACCTAGTTTACTCTTTATGTGTGTCCATCAGTCTTGGGATGATATATTAAACTAAAATTTAACTTAGTTCCTAATGTTGAAAATAATGTTTGCCAGAATCTGGAGGTTATCCTAGCATCCTTGTTTGAGATAATTTTCTCAAGTATTCCATGTAGCCTTAAAATCTCCTTTATGAATTTATGAGCAATTTCTAGTGCTCCATCGTCTATTTCCTAGCATGAAATGAGAAACCTTAGTCAATCTATCCACAACTACTAGAATGGTGTTGTGTCTATTCTGTGCCATTGGTAACCCTTGTACAAAATCCATGAAAAGTATTTGTTGTTTCCATATTTTGATACTTCATTTGGGTGCAAAAGGCTAGTTGAGTAATGATGTTTTGCTTTTACTCTTTGGCATTTCAAACATCTAGCTATAAAATTTGTTATTTCCCTTTTCATTCCTTTCCAAAAAATATAATGGTTTTTATATCTTCCAACATTTAGTTACTTTGGGATGTCTTGAATAGGGAGCTGAATGGAATTCTGCTAGAATCACTTGTTGAAGTTTAGGTTTATTATGTATATAAATTCTATCATGATATCTTAATAATCCAACCTCTTTAACTCTAAATTTTGAGTATCTAGGATCCTATTGATCTCTGATGAATGCTTGACTAATCTCTGCATAAAATCTATCATGTTCCAAATGTTGTAGTAATTGAGTCCTTAATCTAAAATTTATGACAGCCATCATGGAAATGTGTCTCCTTCTACTTAAAGAATCTACTACCATATTTTCCTTACCCTTGATGTAGTTAATATCAAATTTGTAATCTGCTAGAAACTCCAACCATCTCCTCTATCTTGCATTAAGGTTGGGTTGGGTAAAATATAATTTAAACCATGGTAAAAATTTGGAGGGCATGTACTATAGCTACTAGTTCTAAATCATGAGGGATGTAATTCTATTCATAATTCTTCAATTTCATAGACTAGTATGCAATCACCTTCTCATCCTACATTAGTACACATCCTACTCCTTCCCCTAATGCATTAGTTATGATGACAAATTTCTTTTGTGGGTCAGGTACTCTTAGTATGGGTGTCATAGCTAACTTTTCTTTCAAACATTCAAAAGTTGATTGGCATTTTTCAATCCATACAAACTTCCTTCCCTTTCTCTAGAGTGATGTGATTGGATAAGCTATCTTGGAAAAAAATTATGACAAACTTCCTATAGAACCCTACCAATCTCATGAAACTTTTGACTTCTATCATAGTTTTAGGTATAGGTCATTCCTTAATTGCCTTGACTTTTGATGGATCTATAGCTATTCCCTAAGCTGATATAATATGTCCTAAATACTGGACTTCCTTTTGATAGAAAGCACACTTAGATAATTTTCCATATAATTTATGTTCTCTTAGTCTTTGCAAAACCTTTTCTAGATGTTCTTAATGTCCCTTCTCATTTTTTAATAAATTAGGATATCATATATAAAAACTAGTACAAATTTATCTAAACAATCTTGAAATATGTTATTCACAAAATTCATAAAAGTTGTTAGTGCATTGGTTAACCCAAAAGGTAATATTTGTAAATTCATAATGCCCATACCTAGTTCTGAATGTAGTTTTATGAATATCTTCATCCTTAATACAAAGTTGGTGATGTCTTGACCTCAACTTAGTCTTTAAAAATACTATTAAGCCTTTCATTTGATCAAAAAGGTTATCTATCCTAGGAAGTGGATATTAGTTCTTGATAGTAACCTTATTGAGCATTCTATAATCTGTGTATAATCTCATACTTTTGTCCTTCTTCCTAACAAGCAATACTAGGGCTCCCCATGCTGAAACACTAGGCTAGATTAGTTTCTTATTTAGCATATCCTGCAACTATAATTTCAAATCCATTAATTCTATGGTTGTCATCTTGTAAGCAGATTGGGAAATTGGTTCTGCTCCTAGTGTTAATTCTATAGTGAAGTCAAAAAATTGTGATGGAGGTAACCCAGGGAGTTCTTTAGGAAATACATCCTAATATTTCTTTAGGTAAAGGTACTTCTTTTCAAAGGTGTCCTTTCAATTTTCCTTCATTTCATGTGTATCATCCCTCAAATCTTCAATCCTTACTGCAAAGATCTCATAACTTTTTCTTCCACATTTTTTAAGTTGCATGGTAGATATCTATTTTGATTTGATTTCATGTATAACCCCTTTTATGTTTACCAATTTTCCTTGGTCATCCAAATAATCTACAATTTTAGCAAGATAGTTAACCTTGGCCTTATGCTTGCTAAGCCAATTAATGCCTATACAAATTTTGTAAGACCCAAGTGGTGCTACATATAAATATAATTCAGTGGAGAAATTTGGAAAATCAACCCAAGCCTCAAACAAACACTACTCTACCTTAGCCCTTGACTAGTTTGCATACTTGAGTGTCCATGGTTTTTCCATAAAACTAGATATCTTTGGAAATATACTTAATAATTTAGGTGATATAAAACATTTAGAAGCTCTTGTATCAATTAATATGAAACAAGGTTCCCATAGATCTTACCCAGAGTTTCGATCGGGCCTATCTATTGTTCTGCTTGTCAATTGTCAAGTGTTGTGTGGATCCTTTGTTGACAAACATGCATTGTTGTGGAAGGGGTGATCAGTGTAGCTGATTGGTATTGATCTTAATAGGGCATTTATTAGCATAATGATCTCCTCCACAAGTGAAACATCCTGAAGGAGGCCCCTTCTTTTCACTACCCTTGTTACTCTTATTTGTATTGAAATTACTTTTGAAATCCTTGATTCCATTCCCTTTGGATTCTGGCTTGTTAAATTTATAATCCTTAAATGGTTTCTTTAGAGATCTAGTCTTTGCACCTTTGGTATTCTAGTTTTTTTTCTTTTATTATCACGAATAGAATCATCTCTCTTGATTTTATATTCTTGTCTAATAGCCTTTCCAGGGCTTCTTACATGGTTCGAGGAGTGAGAACATCAACTACCTCTCTGATTCTATTGTTCATCCCATGATAAATTTCCTCACCTTCAAGTTCCTATCTTGTTGGTATAGCGATACATACTTCAATAATTAGGTGAATTTATCCCAGTACTTATGTCCAATCTTATCTCCTTGCTTAAGATTTTGGAAATATAGTATCTATTGGTCATAAAAGGCTTGGGGTAACCAACAGTTCCTAAAAATCGTTACAAATTTTTCCCAGGTAATCTTAGTGCTTTTAATATTTAATTCAACCTTGGTGTTTCCCCACCATGTATCACCTTCTTTGATAAAGTGATATATTAAATAGATAAAAATTCTACAATCCATTGCATAATATATTTGATTCTGGATTCGATTGTCTAGAGATTTGTACCATCAATGTTTTGAATCACACTATGTGATCTATCATTAGGATGAAAAGAGAGCAAGAGATGCAAAACAAAGTGATATATTCCCCAAACTGATTTTGAGGTTTCTAAAAAATTCCTAATTTCAAAGTACTATTCTATTTCTGTTAGCCAAGCTTTTGCCTCCTCTCCAGATTTAGAACTAGCAAATTTGGGCAGTTTGATCTTCTTAATATCCACAGATAGGTCGCTCACTATTTCTTGTTTCTTTGTTTTTCAATTTGGGTGGGTGAAGCTTGAGAGGTTTTCTTGATGTGCTTAGAGACTTCTATTTCTGTTCTAGGAGGAGGTGAGGATTGTATTTCCTCTTTGTTCTACCCCATCTGGGTTGCCATCTCATTCATTCATTTTTCCATATTATCCAACTTTAGTTGCATTTCTTACAAAATCTAAAGTAATAAATCAATGGAAGATTGTGGGTTATTTTCATGGAACATGTCATGACCCACAATGTTCTCATCACTACTCATTTTGCTTGTTTACTAGTTTGACCTAGAAATTTGCAAGATTCTTATGTCAGTTTGTTGTGTGTGTGTGTGTGTGTAATCATGCCTTCAACAAATTAAAAGAGATTGCGAGTGGATATAACACATGAATAAACCGATTTACTCTTCTAAGGATGTCTACATTTTGGAATCTAAATTTTGTTTCTCAACATTTAGTTCAATTTTAGATTTGTCTATATCCCGCACCATCCAAGATCTATGGAAGTGCATAAGAGAATTGGCCTGATGAACATTTTAGTTTTGAATTAGTTTGTTTCTATATGTTTCTTTACTAGTAGGAGTCCACCTAACTCTTTCTTTCTTCATTTGTTGAAAAGCCTATTTTAGGTTTTTGTTTCCCTGAGGCACAGAACAACAAGTGTAATCATAGTTTGGCATGTTCTTAATTAGGTTCAAAAAGATGGGATGCCATGCCTTCTTGTGAGGTTTTTTATGTACTTGCATCCTGTACATTTATTCTAATAATTTTTAGGTTGACTAGAAAGTAGTGTTCCCTAGGCCCAATGTCAAACCCAGTTCTCTAATACCATATGTAACAAATAAATTTTCTTTAAAAAATTAATGAGAACTAATATCTCGTTTCACATAGGAATGAAAGATGTTTTCTCAACTAACTATTGAAATAAAATATCTTGAATCCTTTTCATGAGACATTAATTGGTTTAACTACTAACAATTAACTGAGATAATTAAACAACTAAACTAACTCAAACAATAATTAACTATCTTTCCTTGCATACAAGTAAAGTAAATGCATAACATGAAATAGAAATAGGAACATACAAGAAGTAATTGGTGAGTCTTTAGTTAGTTGTGCAAGCCTTGGCTTTTGGTAAGAGGAAAAGCATTAACTTAGGCTTAACCTCCCAACCATGAACCATATTCATCCCCACACAACCTTTTAAAAATAAAGACCCTCCCTACCCCGAAATTGGGCCTAGGGTACTACTAGTCCATTCATCTGAGCATTTCCAAAATTTAGAATGTCTACTCAGTTATGGACAAACTTGTATGAATAACTAGCACTATCAACATTATGTGATCTTAAGTTGGAAAATATGCCTTTATCAACCTTGGCCAAGGTTTTTGGATGGGTTTAATTAGTCGATCACCATCGCTTGACTTGACAATAAGAGGAAACAATAAACATAAACATGCATGAGCTATTAAATGATTTTCCCTTTTTTTAAATATGTATATTTTTCTTATGTCACATCTAATTTTGCTTCCATGTTACTTGCAAATTTATTTCTCACCTCTTCCATAATCATTCAACTAGGTGAGTCCCAAGTATTTAATTCTCAGAGTCTAACCAACTCATTATGTTGATTCCATAGTTTGTATAATAATATTTCATATTTTAATATATCATAGCTTATATCACTTTAGGAAAATAAACATTAAGTCTTGCACAAGAATATCATTTGATTTAGTTGTACAACAATAAAATATATCTTGATCAATGTTCTTGACTTGGTTTGAAAAGTTCAAACTCTCTAAGGAACTATTCAATAACAGATAACAATGATGATGTACAACATCCTATGGAAAGAATCCTTACTATTTTAAATACATCCATAGTAATATAGAAAAGAATACAATGTTTCAATAGGAAATGGTATGCTGACCACATAACTTGATTATCTTTTAAGAAGGATGAGTTTTCTCAAGATGCTATTAACCATTCCCTGCTCATGAGATATCCTAAGCACAATTTTGGAGTGAATAACAATCTTGATTCCAGTAGAGGTAAAGAGAGGGAAAAATGTGGCCAAAAGTTCAAAAAAATAAAATCATGAAGAAGGATACAATTCATAAAAAAGACATATATATGGTTTCTCATGGATTCCAAATATTTAAAGAGGTATTTGATAAACTTCATGGCTTCCAAGAAGTTGTAACTCATAAAGAAATAATTTGGCTTCTTGAATGCCAATATAATATGCCAAGTGTGCATTTCAGTTTCTAGCAATAAACTAAATAAATATGGAAAAAGATTTGAAGGTTATAAATCAAAGATAATTTATAATATATTTATCTACTTGCACATAGATGTATTTATGAGATGGCATCATATTATATATTTTATCCAAGATCTTATATATTATTATGTATATTTAAATACATGCTTTATTTGCAATATTATTTTATCTTCTTGTACATGTAAATAAATGTACATATTAGATAGAATCTTGTATAAAAATAATATTATGGTGTCACCTTTATTTCTATATCTATGTGCACGTACATAAATGTACATTAGAATGATGTGGTGGAAAAGTCAATCAAAAGTCATTTGAGGTATGCATTATTTATAATTAAAAATAACTAATATTTTAAATGTTTATTTAATAGCTCATGTTTGTTCATCAATTGTATCCTGATGTTCAAGTCGCTAGGTCCTTACCAAGATAGTTAAAGGTCATACTTGTCAACCTGATAATTGGACTAAGTTAGTACCCCATTCTGTTGATTCCATTAGGCAATGTTTCTCCCCTCTGTCTTCTCCTACAATCACCAATGCAACATTTTCCATGACAACAGAAAGCTCCATAATAAATCCAAAATAACATTTTAATGTAGATTTTAGCAAGGAATTTAATTATTAACCATAATTTCTAAACCAAGCTACTACTAGCATCATCATATGACAAATAATGGATAACAACGTCATCAATAAATAGATAGACAAACTTTTTAATAGAGTAGAGTACAATGGTTATATTTAACTACCTCTTTCACATGACTATGAAGAAAACCCATTTAATTCAATGGCTATAATAAATTTAAATTAGGTCAAAATTTGGGATATAATGCCAAATTATTCTTTAAGGAAGTGGTGAGATGCATGGATTGTTTAAAAGTATTGTTTCAAATAGAGATACTAAATTCACTAGTTACTTCTGCAGGACAATTTGGATGAAGCTAAATATAGAGTTAAAGTTTAGTTATACTTTTCATCCAAAAATAGATGGACAAATTGAAGTTGTGAATAGAACTCTAGGTAACTTGTTGAGACGTTTGGTTGGAGACAAGCCTGCTAATTAGGACATGATTTTGGCACAAGAAGAGTTCACATACAATAATTATGTGAATAGAAGCACTAAGAAGACACCTTTTGAGATAGTTACCTGAATGAGTCCTAAAGGAACTATTGAGTCGAGGAAGTTGAACCTTGAGACAAAGAGAAGTGTTGAAGCTAGAGAGTTTGCAAGTTTCATGAAAACTTTGCATGAGAAAGTTAAAAAGAACCTAGAAGATAGTAATCTGGGATACAAAAAAAGAGAAGATAAGAAGAAGAGGCCTAAATCTTTTGAGGTTGGTGATAAGGTAATAATTCAGTTGAAGAAAAACATATTTACAATTGGTACCTATAATAAGCTGAAAATGAAGAAGTTTGGTCCGTGTAAGATTCAAAGGAAGGTTGTGAGTGGAAATGTCTTTATAGTTGAATTACCATAAGACATGGATATCTTGACTATATTCAACATTGATAATATCTTTGAGTATTTTGAAGTTGATGAAAAAATGAAATGTAGCTTGGATTACCCTAACAAGAAAACAAAAAGAATTGAGAGGATATTGAATAGTCAAATAAGTAAGAGTACAAGAGAAAAAGACTACTTGGAATACTTAATTCGGTGAAAGGACAAATCAATTGAGGATAGTTCATCAATTACACAAGATAAGTTGGACCTCTATGATTCAGGTCAAAATTTTAGTCATGCTTGATGTGGACATTAGTCCTTTATTAACCCCAAGTGTCTGATGTAGGAGCATCTTGGGTCTTTTAGAAATCTTGCATCAACCAAAAAATATATTTCTAGTTTTCTGTACCAATCTATTGTTCGTGAAGTATTTATTATTTCTTTTGTTTTCAATTTATGAATATTTGTCATCATGTTTAGAACCTATACTAGATCCTTGTCATAAGTGCACAAATTCTTATGTTGGATATTTCTCAAGTTATGTGCCCATCTTTGATGTCTTATTATATTGTTGTTTCTTCCTTGCATGATGTGCTGATCTAATTTGCATGGTTTTTATTTCTTATGTGGCATCTTGGATAGTTAGGAGCTAACTCCTAACACCTGTGTGGACCTACCTAAAAGTGTTTTTGGTTCTATATAATTATTTATGTCACTCTTCCAAGTATGATCCTAAATTGTAATTAATGTTGGACTAGCCTATTGGTGGCTTAGTTAGCTATAAAAGAAGCTTGGATAGATGTAGGAAAGTAGATTTTTAGAGAAGAGAAGATAAGAGAGCTTAAGAAGAAGAAGTAGCATGTTGGATAGGAAGATATGAGCTTAGGCTCTAATTTTCTATATTTATTGTTTTTCTTAAGGTCACAACCTGGAAGGCCCCATGGTTGGGTATGTTGTGGTTATAATATATGTGAAGTTGAATAATTACCCCTAAAATATGTTGCATATGGCCTTGTGTTCTCTATGGTTTCATTTATCAAATGTATAGCTTTTCTATGTAACTCTGAGTAGGGGTAGAAGGTAGCAAGTTGAGTCTATTCTACATGTTGTTGTAGGACTCTCCATGCACCTCCCTTTGTTAGTTATATTTGACATCATAGAAGCTACTTTCAAGGCCACTAAACCTTGAGTTGTGATTTACATGTATTTTAGTTAGATTTTTTAAGGCAATTTTACATTGCAAGATCAAACCAATCAACATAGTATTGGAAAATTGGCCAAGGAGTTGATTTGACTTTTCAAATAAAGAACTTGATGAGATAGGGACAACATTTTTAACCCCCACATAAGAGGTTTTAGTTTTTAGTTTTGGTAACATGTGAAGAAGATCAAGGCTGACAATTTAAATTTTTTGGTATAAAGGACATAATCTTTTAATGATATAATTGTTATGTTAGAGATTTTATGGTATTGTGTAGATGTGAATCTAATGGTTATAGAAGATTAGGCAATGTTATGAATATTTTGAGGTGAGGAACTACAAGGACTAATAAAATTATATTGAAGATATTAGCATAATCAAGGTTTTTGTATCAATCTATACTTCTTGTAAATGTGTATAAGTTTGTATAAGTGGTAATCTTATATCTATATTGTAAATATAAATCCTAACATGGTTAAGGATTCTAACAAGGCATAGCCCTATAATAAGGAAAAATAACTTTATACATGTAATACAATCCTAACAGGGTCAACATCTTTTACAAGATACTTTTGATCAACTAATCATTTTGTGGGTACTATCCCCACCATTTTTTTCCCCTTGGATTGGATTTCCCTAGTTAACCAAATATGATGTTATGAGTTTTCTTATATTTTGCATGGTATTGATTTTTAATTTACTCTTTTATGCAATTTTAAGGTTTGTAATTGATATCCATAGTTACGTATAAAGTTTTTTGTGGTATACTAATTCACCCCTCTTTGCCCCCCTCTCATTATCCCTTATTTCTAACAAGTACTTGTTTGATTTTAGAATTTAAACCTAGGATTAATGAAGTATTAATGAATGATTATTGGATCAAGCCTACGTAAGATGATCTTAATTGAATTAAGAATAATGATACTTGGACATTAGTTCCTAGATTAGTACAAAAAAGTGTAACTAGCACAAAGTGGGTCTTCAAGAATAAGCTAAATGAAGATGGATAATTTATCAAGAAAAAGGAAATATTAGTTTGAAAATGTTATGCAAAAGGAGAAGAATGGGATAGGAAAGATCCTACAACACATTGGTAACTTGTGAGCCTCTCATGTGGGAGGTCTTGAGTTTGGGTCTACTCAAACTTAACACATTATAATATGTGGGTGGTGTTGAGCTGCTTTGAGGTTGTGTGGGAATTCTTTCTTTTTGGTTGTTTTAAGTTATAAAAACTCAAGTCTAAAATTAGTTATTTTTAATTCATTTTAAAGTTTTGATATGCACATGCTACTAATGTTTTCTTTTTTACATGTGCTCCCAGAAAATTAGGTTTTCACACATACATTTTGGTACACCTAATGGAACCCACATCCTTATTCCATCCTTGGAATTCATCAAAATCTATAACTTGCTATTAAAAATTGCACTCTGTTGTCTCCACTAGGTTGTAGTGTCATCTACGAAGACACCCGGCCATCTGTGTAGATCAATGTCTCTGTGTACTAACATCTGCACTTGTTAGCATCTCCATGATGTTTTGAGAACTTATCAATCCTACAACCTCATACATTTTGTTCTACCATCTACAATATTTTGTCATCTACAAAAATCATTTAGTCATCTTCTTAGTTTTCCACATTGTCATTAGTGTTGTGGGCAAGCAGTAATTACCTTTTTTCACAAACTGTCATCTATGATATTTAACCTTCACTATCATCTTCATTGTTGGTGGATTGAGCCTTAGCATTATTACACTATTGTTTTTTATTTTGTGTTTTTTCATCTCCACCAGATATACTTCCAGAACTTTTTTGTTTGCATGTATTGTTGTCCTTGAAGTTTAGTGTCTCTAAGAATACTCTATCATCTACAACTATAGAAAATTGTCTAACAAAAGAAAATTGCATTGCTCATTGTTCTATCCTCTGTGGCTTTTGGCATCTGCACTTTCCTATCATTTGCATTTGTTTAGCATCTGTGTTTTACTATCAGCTACGCCTAGTATCTTTCATCTATGCTTTTAACAGATTGGACTTATATTTTGTAATGCCTAACTCATTGTTTGGTTGATCTACAGAGATTCCTAATCTAATTTTCATTGCAAGGGATAAACTTTGGGATATTGTTAGCAATTTTAATCACTTGGAGATTTGTAGTGATTTTGATCACTTGTAGGATTTAAGAGGATAAATGAACTTGTATGAACTAAACATTTTCCCTTGGAATGCATGTTGCAACTAATATTAAAAAGCCAATTACACTCTTGAATGCATTAAGGTAACATTACACACATTTTATTGAAATGGATGATGTTCAAACACACTCTTGCATCCTTTAATGAATGAACAAGATTTTCGTTGGAATTTATGTGTAAAGTAATCAAAGACAATCTTGAGTGCCTTAAGGAAATTGACATGCTTTCTTTGGAATGAATGGTTAGATAGCGAATACACTCTTGAATGCCTAACCTCAAAGAAGCTTGATATGAAATATTTGGATTTGGTTGGTGCTTAAAATGAATTTACTCAATCTTGAATGACTTAAAGGAATTTTTTTATTTTCAGCATTTTGCTTATGTTGAAGATGATCGATTTACTTTATGTTGATGAATCCTCACTTTTATTATGTTGATGACACTATCAAGTTGGAAAGAAACATGCTTGCTTAAGCTTTATTGGGAAAGAACAAGTGTCTTTTAAACCCTGAGGCCACTTACGTATTCTCTCCTCTCGCACCTTCAGGTGATCTTGAGTGCACAAGAAATAAGTTATCTTATTTATATTTTTTAGGAGGCTTGCTTGGGGATTTCATCACCCCTTGGGATGACCTCAACTCTAGCATTATATCATAGTATAACAATTGGGGGGCAAATCAAAACACACCTCTCTTGGAAGAAAAATTTGTCACTCTTGGCTAAGCCCCAAAGAACTTTATACCTTTGGGAAGTGAAGGTGGAGATTTTGGTTATCATCTCCTCCTAGTTGTGTGGCACTATTTTCTTTCACCTATAGATTTGTACCTCACGTACCTTGTGTATATTGAGGAGACCTCTAGATAATCTTTGTACATCCTAGTGACAACCTTATTAGGGTTGTTGATGTGTTTAGTTTGATTGATTGTTTAAAAATTCCAAACCAATACCAAACATCGAACAAGTTCAAAAATGAGTGAAATGGTGAGCTAAACATTTAGTAAGTGAAATGGTTGTAAGTGGGTCCTCTTGACCTATTCTTATTTTCATGAGTTCTTACATTTGGTCTAGCATTTGAAATTCATTGGGTCTTTTAGTCACAAGCTTATTTGCAAAATTTTCATACTTGGTCTTGTAACTGGGTTTTTTTTGTTCTTGTCATGACCGACAAAGTCAAGCCTAAGAAGGTGAAATTATCCAAGCCATTTTCCTACAAGGAAAGGAAAAACCTAGCACATAGTCTTAAACAATTCTGATATGCTATCAATGACATCAAGAAAAAAGAAGCTAAATAGGACCATTATGACATAATCTTATACAATGGTAAACTTCAAAATTGGTCTATCTTCCCTAGAGTAAACCTGAGATTTTTGTTCCCAGTGAGAGAAGATTGAGTTATCCACATAGTGACCATATCACCTTCATTTTCCACATCAAACCATTTTCAAAATTCTTAGTCTTCCATTTGCAAAATTTCCTCTAGAAAGCATGATCATTTGAACCTTAGTCATTTTGGCATAAGAACATCTTAGTTACAAAACTTTTGAGATTACAACACTAGACCTTTATCCATAAGAAAACATATATCATAGTTAAAGTCACTCATTTGGGATCACAAGTCCATCTCCAAATAGTGAGTAATCTATTTGGTGTCTTACCTTTCCCAAAGATCACTTTTCCATCTTTGGTAGGAGAAAGATACTTTTTATCCTATATCACACTTGGTTTGCCAAATCAACAAGGTATTTTGTTTACATTCAAGTTGTTACCCCTTTTATTATATAAGGTTCAATTGCTCTCTCACATTTTCTTTTTCTTCCACAACCTTCCATCCATTGGTTTGGTCACAATTGTATGGTAAAAACAAGATCTAATAGATTCACATTTAACCCTATGTCTCATTTGTTGGAATCAGTAAGACAACAAGAGATGGAGAATCCTTTTCCTCCATGATCAACCTCATTGGGAAGCACATTCCCCCCTAGTACAAACTTTGGTATTCCTAGCTCAACATCCACACAAGAACAAGAGAATCCTTTCTAAAACACCACTCTATGGAGTAATTCACATGATGATGAAGATACCATTGACAATAATAATATCCCTAGTGATGTTCAAACATTTCTTGTAGATCTATACAACTTGGAAATGTTGGAAAAATCTATTAGGGAAAACAAGACTAAGATCTTCCTAAACTTGGTTAAAGATGGTGTTAATGTCCCTATGATTTTTGATGAGAGCACTTTATTTAGACAAATTACCAAGGATGGTGCTCCTATGTTGCAAACTTCAAACATAGCCCAAACATCTGGCAAGGAAAAAGAACTTGTGGTAAGAACTAGTTCCATACCTACATCAAGTGTTTCAACACAACCTACATTCCAATTAAGTTCAAAAAATATTCAACAAATCATTAGTGCTATGCCCAACACTACTACTCATGCTAGTATTTTGCAATCAACCTTGACAAGTCCAACTATAGGATGCTTAAACATTGGGAAAGTACCTACACAAAAGATGGCAATTCCAACACAACCGATATATTCCTCTTATTTACAAATGTCAACAAGTATGATGAAAACATTTGTGCCAATTCTAACAACTACATATCAATACATTGGCCAAAGGGGTGCACTGCCACCTCCACCACCTCATAATATGTTTGGTAATCCATACAACTTTAGAGGTGGGTTCATCAACTCCCAACAATCACAAATGCAACCAAACCAAGACCTAGCCCATCAGTTGCATGAACTTCAAAATTTGGTCCATAACATGATCAACAAAGGGGTGAAGGATTTCTCTTTTGAGGAACTTTGTCCCTTTCCATTTGATAGATCTATTAACATGATGTCATTTCCACCAAACTTTGAGATTTCTAAATTAGACAAATACATGGGAGAAACATGTCCCATTACATATCTCAATGAATTTTCTTTCTTATGTCAAGAAGTGGCCTATAGTGAGTATTATCTTAAGAGGCTCTTCACACAAAATCTTGGAGGCCTTGCACTTGAGTGGCTAATGAACCTACCTAAAGGTTCCAATACATATTTTAATGATTTGATAGGGAAATTTGTAGCACAATACTCTTACAATACTGAACATCATGCCCCATTGAGTGATTTGTGCAATAGGAAACAACAAAATAGTGAAACCTTTGCCAACTTTCTACAATAGTGGAGGCATCTTGCTAATCACATGCAATACAAAATTGAGGATTCTTTCCTTGTGGACATATTCATCAAGAATTTGATACCAGAGATGTCTTTCCAAATGAAGATGGCTAGTCCTAAAGACTTTACCACATTAGTCAAGAAAGGAAAGAACATTGAAAATGGACTCTTATACAAGGGTTGCATTAAAAATTGTAGCTCTTCATCCTCAAATAATGACACAAACAATAATATAAAACTCAAATTTTGGTCGAAAAATAAAGGTATTACTCATGATGGTGTCACCAATGTCAAAAGTGTACAAAACCTCAGAGGTGGAAACAACAACAATGACAACAATAACTATTGTAAACAAAATAACAACAATTCAAACCATGACAATTAAAATCAAAACAATAATCAGAACAACCATCAATCTCATAATCAAACACAATTTTTCCTCACAACAACAAAAATACCAACAATAATTACAACTGTGACTATGATCAAAATAGGAAGTTCACTACCTTTTGTGAACCATTGGATGCCATATTCCAAGAACTAGTGGATCACAATTTGATGGTGTTTCCCAACACATGGCCCTTGATGAAAATCAACCCAAATCAAAATGGTATAGGGAAAATGAACATTGAAAATATCACTACATCCAAGGACATGACACAAAAAAATGTATGAAACTCAAAGTCTTCATCCAAAATCTTATGGATGATGGAGAAATTGAGGTAGAAGGAGGACCACCCTCTAAAAATACTAAACTGAAGATATTTCAAAAGTTGTTCCCTAACCATAATAATGACAATAACAACAATGGAAATAACAATACAAACAATTTTAATAGAGCTTCCACATCAAATGCACTCCATTATGACTATTCTACTAACCACATATCAGGATTTGACTCCTTCTGTAGTAAAATAGAAACAAATGATATATGTGGTTTTGACTCCATGTGTGGCCGCATTGAAGAAGTGGACACTCGCATAAATATCCTTGTCCTACAAGTAGTTGATTTTCATGCAACCACTCAGCAAGGAAGGATTACTTTGCATGCTACCACTCCCAACCCCACTAATCCATCAGTTCCACATGCACTTATCATGCCATCCACTTCAAAAAGACATGCTTCTTGTTATGATGTATTATCCTAGTTAGAGAAGATTCCTATACAAATATCCATTCTAGAACTTCTCACCACCTCAACCATCCACAAAGAGATTTTGGAGACTTCTCTTTTAGAGTCTTGTGTTCCTAAAACATTAATGCATCCCAATTCACTGCCATGTTTGAAAATATTGACATACATCAACACCTTGTCTTCACAGACAAAAAATTCCAAGGTCCTAATCAACACCACAATTTATTGCTTCACATTGAAGTCCTTATATAGTGACATAAAATAAAATGAGTCCTTATAGATAATGGATCTAGTTTGAAGCTTTGTACGTTGAAGATGATCTATTTCTTGGGGCTTCTAGATGACCTCCTACATATCAATAAAAGGATAAGAATCAAAGCATATGAAAGAGAAAGAGAATCAAAAGGAGTTAGCATGCTACCACTAAAGGTTGGGCCAACTATGATAAATATTAAATGCCATGTCCTAGATTTGGACTTGCCATATAACATCTTGCCTGGTTGACCCTAGATACATACACTCAAAGTAGTACCATCTACATATCATCAATGCTTGAAATTTCCCCATCAAGGAAGAGAGGTCACAATTCTAGGGAATCCTTTATCTTTTGCTTTTTGTAAGACATTGGAGGGTGCCCCAATCAATTTTTGTCTAGTTAGTGAGTTTGCTATGGTTATACCTAGACCTCTCACAATAATGGAATCACCTTCTACAACAGTACCAGAGTTAGCCAATATTGATTTTATTTCTCATAAAGGAAAAGAGAAGGTTGAAGATATTAAGGTCAATACTATAGTAAAGAAGGTTACTTTTTTTGACAAAGGAATGGGAGAGTATAAGTTTGAAAATGCCTTGTGTGTTGGACAACTGCCACTCTCCCCCTGATCCTTTCGAAAACCTTCCCAAATACCATCTTCTACAATTAGGATACTATGCATGTTAATAAGACAACATTTGAACATTGGGGTTCACTTAGTGATGAACACATGGAGTCTAATATCTTAGATTGGCTATATTTTTATGGAAAAGATGATCCTATGGAATTCCCTAAAGATAAGTATGTCAAGGCTCCTCCCATCATTGAAAACATGGGATATCATGGTACCAGCCTTAGACCTAAAGAAGATAGAATCAAAAAACCCCTTGAGGCTAATAGCTATCCTAAAGGACATGGTTTGGGCTCCATTAAACCCAAGGTGTCCTTTGTTGATAGTTATTGTATAGTTGAACCTGATTTTGAGACTAAAGAGGAGGAATTCTTCAAAATACCCTTCCAATACATTAAGGATGACCTAGACAATTATGTCCACACCATTACCATAGCCAACCTTTCATCTACCACCTTACCCCTCACCAACCCTGATATGATAGATTGAGGCCTTCAAGACACACCACCAGCTCTTGATATCTATAACTCTAACGAAGCAGTGATGGCACTCTTGGGCCTTGAGAATCTCCAAGATTATGAACATAAGATCCAATACAATAAGGAAGCCTACTTTTGTAGCCAAGTCAACTCCCTTAGTCAAAAACGTGAAAAAGAAAATCAAAATACAAAAATACAAAAAAAAAAACCTATAGTGAAAACTCTTTTGGAGTACTTTTGGATGAAGAAAAAGACAAAATAAAGGACACATCTTTTGGTGAAAACCTTCTTGAGGTTCCAAAAGAGGGAGAGGTTGACTTGCCATTCAATATTTATCACCAGAAAAGTCATATGTATTGAATGAGGACACAATTCTAGTTAACTTGGGCACAGTAGATAATCCACAAATCACCTACATTGCTGCTACCCTAGGTCCCAAAGAAGAAAAAGTGATGATTGAGTTTCTATAAAAACACAAAATCAATTTTGCATGGACATACAAAGACATGCCTAGTTTAGACACAAATTTGGTTGTGCATCACTTAGTAGTAGATCCAAAGATTAAACCTATGAAACAAAAGTTGTGCAAGATGCATCCTAAGGTAGCACTTTTGGTTAAAGAAGAACTATAGAAAATGCTAGAGGAAAAATTCATCTAACCTATTGATTAGCCTGAGTGGGTTTCCAAGATTGTTCTTGTAGGAAAAGAATCTGGGGGTATTTGTATTTGTTTAGATTTTTTATATTTAAATCTTTCATGTCCTAAGGATGATTTTCCACTTCCTAACGTAGATATCATAGTGGATTTGACTATCGAACATGAAATGTTGTCTTTAATGAATGGTTTCTTCATCTATAATCAGATAAAAATTATAGAAGAAGATCAACATAAGATGGCATTTACTACCCCATGGGGAACCTTTTGTTACCAAGTCATGCCTTTTGGCTTGAAAAATGCCAACACCACCTATCAACATGCAATGACTATCATTTTCCATGATCTTCTACATGTCATAATGGAGGACTATGTTGATAACATCTTAGGAAAATCTAAGACATGAGAATCCCACATTGTTGTTATTACCACCATATTTGAGAGATTGGAGAAATACGAAGTGTGCCTTAATCCCAAGAATTTTTTTTTTGGGGTTCGATCAAGAAAGTCATTAGGTTACATAGTTTTAAGAAGAGGTATTGAGGTAGATCCTGCCAAAGTGAAATTCATCATGGAAATGCCTCCACCTACTACATTGAAACAACTCCACAAATTTCAAGGAAGGTTACAATCCATTAGACTATTTGTGTCCCAGTTAGCAGATAAGGTTCATCCACTCCAAAATTTGCTTTGAAAGACACTAAGTTTCAATGGGATTTCATATGTCACAAAGCATTTGAGCAAGTTAAAGTATACTTAGCTAATCCACTAGTTCTAGTCCCTCCCATTTTAGGATGACCATTGATTCTATACATTTCTACCACTTTAGTTGCCTTAGGTGCTCTTTTGGCACAACTAGATGACAAAGGTAATGAGCAAGCCATATACTATCTCAAACAAACATTAGTTGGCTATGAGTTGAACTACACTGCCATTGAGCGAGATTGTTTGGAAGTAGTCTTTTGCACATAGAAACTAATCCATTATATGTTTAATCACACCACATCTCATTACCAAGATAGATCCACTCAAGTATTTGCTATCAAAAGCTTCCCTCACTAGTGGAGCTGCAAAACGGGTCTTGATTTTAAGTGAATTTAACACTGTCTATAAGGATCACAAGGCCATTAAAGGACAAGTAATTGTAGACCAGCTTACTAAAGATCCTCTTCAAGGAGATCATCCTATCATAGAAAATTTTCCAAATGACACAATTATGACTGTTACCCCTAGTACACAATGGAAGCTATTTTTTGATGGTTCCTTCACACAAAAGGGATCAAGAGCAGGAATTTCATTTGTTACACTACAAGAAGACCTTATTCCTAAGTCTTATAAAATTTCATTCCCTTGCACAAAAAACATAGGTAAGTATGAAGGATTAGTAATAGGGCTCTGTCAAGCTATCAGATGGAATATTAAGAGCCTTCTTGTCTTTGGAGACTCTCAATTAGTCATTAAACAAGTCACAGATGAATACCAAACAAAGGATGAAAAGTTGTTACCATATCACTAGATAGTTGAGGATATTAAACAACATTTCACTAAGATAGTCTTTCAATAGATACCAAGGACTAATAACAAAGTAGTAGATGCCATGCCCATCATTGCCTCCATGATCGTGATGCCTAAGTTTAGTCCTAAGTGTGAGTTTTTTATTGAGAATCATTTTCTTCCTACTTATGAGCAACCCAAATCAGAGCTGGTGTATGAGATGGTCAATCCTAACTCTCCATGGTACTCTAACATTTTTGCCTACCTTCATCACAAAACAATCTCCATAGCCCTTTCTATGAACAAAAGCAAAAAATTCATATGTTGCATTGCCCGATATACTATCCTAGGTGATACACTTTTTTTAAAACACTTTGATGAAACCCTCCTTTGATGTCTCAATTTAGATGAAGCCCAAATGGTGTTTGAAGAGTTTCACAAAATTTTTGGTGCCAATTCCAATGGCCTTATGTTAGCAAAAAAGCTCCTCATAACAAGTTATTATTGGCCTACTATGGAAGTGAATGCCTATCATTTTGTGAAAAGATGTGTTCCTTGTTAGCAACATGGCAATTTGATACACGCCCCCACCTAAGACCTTCAACCCACCATTACACCATGGCCCTTTTCCTATTGGGGATTCAATCTTGTTGGTCAAATATATCCAAATTCTACAAATGGCCACAAGTATATTATTGCCACCACTAAGTACTTCACAAAGTGAGTTGAGGCTATCCCATTAACCTACACCACCAGAAAATAGGTTTCAAATTTCATCTTGAACTACATTATCTATTATTTTTATATACCTCAAGAAATCATGATTGATAATGGAACTCCTTTCAAGAATCAAGAAGTTTCCACATTGTGTAGGAAATTTAGAATCACCCAACATTTTTCCACCAAATACTTCCCCCAAGGCAATGGCCAAGCTGAAGCAACCAATAAAACTATTTTGAAAATCTTAAAGAAAATTGTTGATGCAACTAGTCATGACTGGCACCACCAAATCACTCCCGCCCTTTGGGCCTACCACACCTCCATCCATAACCCTGTAGGAGCCACCCCATTTTCCCTTTTTTATGGTTCTAAAGCTATCTTACTCATCAAAATTGAGCTCCCTTCCCTCAGAATCTCTCTCAAGAATCTAATGTCTGAAGAAGAATACAGATTCACTCACTTGTAAGAGCTTCAACTCCTCAATGAGAGATGCCTCAATGCCCTAAACCACCTACACATGTATCAAAATCACCTTCAGCTTCAATTTCATAAAAAAGTCAGACCTCAAGAATTTCAGGTGGGTGACTTAGTTTTGCAACATAACATGAGGAACCTCCAGAACTATGAAAATAAAGGAAAATTTGAAGCTAATTGGCTTGGTCCATTTATCATTATAGCCAAATATGGTTCTGGGGCATATCAAATTGCCACTTTAGAGGGAGATCCACTTCTTGAGCCTAAAAATATCTAACATCTCAAGAAGTTCTATGCTTGAGTGTTGTAGTTCCTATACAATGTTGTTATAGTTCCATAGAAATACAAAAATCAAAAAATCAAAAAACTCCAAAAACATTTGTAAAATGTTCTTGAAGAAATGACTAAAAAGAAGAAAAAGTTCTTGAAAAAAGTTTGTAAAAATCCATTATCTATAAGGCTCATCTTCCTTCACCACATCTTCCCCCATTTCATCCCATCTTTACGCAGAAGTCCTATCTAACTTGCACTTTTCATGCATACAGTAAAAGAACTCTTATCTACGAGGCACCACTTCACTTCCATTTTTCAAAAGACCTCCAGTCCGAGAGGCATTTTCCTATCGAGTGTTTGTCCTAATCCCATTACACTGAGATTTTTCCCACAATAGTGACCACAAAAAAACCTAAAGAAAATCACCATTTGAGACTTACTAATTCAAGAACCTGTTCTTTTCACAGCCCTTGCCAACAAACATTTGCAACAACATCAAACAAATAATTCATAGGATGAATCCTTCCTACACATGGCACCATAACCTTCACTTTTGAGACTTAATATTCTTGGAAGGAACTGTGGACTAAATGACTACTTGGTCATGTGGTCTCTTTTGGTTGATTTTATTTTGTTTGTTGGTAGCAGCCTTTTCTAGCGTGCCTCAATCTTTTATATTTTGGTATCACCTAAATGGCTCCAACTGATTACACATGTCGTTTGTAGTATGATCTATTTTTGATTCTTTAGTATGTGTATGTTAGTTTTGAGTTATGGTTATGCATTGCTCATTGGGGGTAACAGGTTAGCACATGTTCCACCAAAGAACCCTAAAAATACTTTGGATGTGCCTAGACCTCTCCAAGGCATATATGGCATTTATTCCATCATGACTATGCAAACTACATCTACCATCCTAAAGTATCTATTTTTTTGTGAGTCTAGTCTAGGAAAAGGAACTTTGTCATCTATGTTGCTATAGCATATGGTGCATAACTCCTTTTGAAAAATCAAACTAGGATGTGCTTTCCCACATAAACACAATTGAATCCCTTGGTATCACGTAGTTAGGACTCATGTAGTATAGGATTTCACTATGCCTTGCTTGAGACAAAGGTTATGTTTATTTCCCCCTCCTATGCTATGCTACTTGATTCCTACAAGTATAAAGTTTGACACATGTCCATTCATTAGGTTTATTTATATTATAGTTTCATATTTCATATTTACACTTAAGTTTGCATCATTTCACTTTGCATTCATGATTAGTGTATTTTTCTATTACTGACATTTTCATTTAGGATACATTCATTGTCAAATTAGTACATTCATTGCATTAGACATTTCATTCATTATTAGATCCCATTACACTAATCCATTAAGTACATACATTACAACCATTACATTTAGTGACATATACATCAGGATACATCTCACAAAGCATCTAGTAAATCCATACATGTAAAATAACAAAATGCATACATCTCATGTATTTCCATAGGACCTGCATCATCCACACATTAATCATCATATACACATCATAGGAAACATAACATCACACACATCCTGCATCACAATGTTAGTAACAACATTGTAAACATCACATGCATAAGAAACCATCATCCATATACATATAGGCTCATTGAATCATGTCATATATATCAAAAAATAAGTGTCTATGTATAGTTCATATAGAAAAGAATCATGTAGTACATCATCCATAATGCATTATCAAAAACTCACTACATCTGCATCAATATGTCAAAACTACTCATTGTAAAAAATCATGGAGCTGGCTATAAGGGCCCAACCCCTCCTATACTCCCTCCTCATGAAGGCTTTCTCTATCCAATCAATGGCTCTAATCTTTGGTGGCCCCCTGTGGTCCATGAGCTTGACACATCCCAAAAATATGGTTGACATTGATCTGTTGGCACAACATCATGATACAAAGACCTATAGTAGGTCACCTCTCGTATAGCCCATGCCTCTTATAAGTGTGCAATCACAATCTCTTACATCATAGCCATCACCCCCAACCTATACCATCTATAAGGAAATATTGCACTAGATCTGATACTCATCCACTTGCCTTTTTTGCATCCCCCTCTCTGCCCATAGGGTGGCCACCTCCTGCTGAAGTATGTCTAGCTTGGCTAGCTCCTCTATCCCGACATGCATGGTAAAGTTATTGAACTCTCCTAAATCAATCCTAGCCTATAGTGCTACCAAGGCCTCTTGAGCACTATCTACCCTAGCTCACTCTGCCTATACCTCAGCCTGTAACTGAGCAACCTCTGTCTAGAGACTATCTCACTCCAACCACACTATTATTGTATCATTTGACTGAGGTGGCCCCTATGGCCGCTATACTTATGGACCTAGCTATGGCCTCTACCCTACTAGTGCCCTTGCTAGTATTGGTCCCCTCATCTGATGGACTATGCATCCTTGAGGACCCTATTATGCCCCCTACCCTAGTGGTGGCACCATTGCTACCTGTCCCCCATCCCCTACTCCATCCACCTCTCCCTATGCTTTCTTTGTTGTTGGTGGCACTCCTAGTACTATTATTTGCACTGGTTGATGGGCCATCCACCACTATGTGTATGCAGGTGTCATCCCTACATCTACCCTATCCTATCTATACAACCAGGGCACTGGTTGCATAATTCACCATGACATCAAGGCCAATCTCAGTGGGGTCCCATAACCCCATAATCTTCCATACTCTCGGGATACCACTGGATATAAGAATATATCAGGCATCGCATCCTGCACCCTCCCAAACTATCATTGCACCCTAGAGGGCATATATCTCATCACAATGTGGATAGTCTGATCGATGAGCCAACAATCTATTTTCATGTAGGGAAGGTAGAATTGATCCTCATTGTCATCCTCTCCTCTTGTTGCTAAGGTAGCCCCCCATCGCTCACCACCGTCATATGGTGTCCAATTAAACATGATAATCTCATCCAGACATCTCCTCCAAAATTTGATTGACTCAATTGAGGTGTACTAGATCAGTGGCCTATATCAACATGTATAGGGCTTGTCAAGCTATTGGGTCTCTCACCTCATAATAGGGTGCGTCACACCTATGTGCTCCCATGACCACACCATCAACAATGTCAATCCTAGGCTTGGGGTCCACTATATCCTATAGGCACACATGTGCAGATCATGGTATAGCTCAGCCAAAATAGTCTAATCCCAGCAGAAGGTTGTGTCGTCATCCTATAAAAAAGGTGCTCAACACTAGTGTCTAACCAATTAGAAACCCATGCCCAACATGGTCCAGCACCATCCTCCATATCAGTGAGGCTAGGTAGAGTGCAAGTCATGGCAACCTCTGCTCTAATTCCTCTCACCATATCAACCATGATCTCTGGGCCAGTAGCCTCCATCATCAGTGCCCAAAGTACTCTCATAGATAGGGATCTGCACCCTCTAGCACATACTCTAGATATCTACTACAGATCGACACTCAAAGAATCTACCACACATCAAGAAGAGTAATTATCACCTCTCAAGTAGGTGGAAGGAAGCTTGAAGTCATTATATGCCACTACTCTATTAGTACTGACAACTACGTTGAGTGTGCTCTCAAATCCAGCCACTCATGGACATGCTCCAAACCACATAATCTCACCTAACTGCACCTGTCCTCAATGAGTGCATCTCCTAAAACCATCATCATTGTACAGTGCTCCCATGACCAAAACATCACCATCACCATCTACAATATAGACATGCAATGGATAGTATATCATCTAGTTTCCTACACCTTTTTCTTATCTAAGCATAGGGCATCCTACCTTATTCACCCCTTGGTCATCCCGTAACCCAATTTTTCCAATTCATCCAAATTGGTGGAGATACTAATTTGTGTAGATGCGAATCAGTAGAGATTCCAATTCACGTAGCCATGGATCACCGGAGATGATAGTCCGCAGAGATGTTGATCTGGCATCTCCAATAGCTATGTAGAAACTGGTTTTCCCATCAGCAGCTACTCAACTGTCATTTGCAGAGATGATGACATGGGGATTGTCATCTCCAATGCCGTCGCTGCACCTTCTTTCTCCCCTTTGGAATTTGCATAGATGACAAGATGAACCCTGTCATCTTCAAAGATGACTGGATCAATCTTGTCATCTCCATAGAAGCCCTAACCCCTTTTTTTTGTCTGCAAAGACTATAGAGTGGAGAACTATCATCTCCACCCTGACCACATTTTTTCCCCATTTAATGCATAGTAAAATGCTGAAATTAAATGTGTAATCAAAAATTTGACAAGGAGGGATAGTTGGCTTACTAGTGGACCCATATTCGCTGACCACTAGTGCTCCCGGATGTACTCTCCAAGCTATAGTCTCTTGATCGGATCCATACTTTGCTCTAGTTTTGTGCTCTCTAGGTGTGCAAATGACTATTCCTTGAGCCCCTAGGAGGCTTATAGAGGCCCTCCAAAGTCCCTTTTGAGCTTGTATCCTTTCCCTAACCATGTCGAACCCTATTTATCCCCAAGTCATGCAAAATGTTCATCTATGCCTTTTTCCTACCATTTCTTTTCTTATAGAGGCCTTTTTCACAAAAATTGTGTAAAATTAATTTTTTGCTCTATTTTCATGAGGTAGCACCCTCCTCCCCTATCATCGCTATGACATGACTCCTAGGACTCCTATCCTCTCTAGGGAAACCAATATTTTCTTTTCTTTGATATAATGTCATTTTGACATCACATCAAAGAGGGGCAAGATGTAGATGCTTTAAATTGTTCCAAACACTATGTTAACTTATTTAATATTTATTGTGACATTATAATTATTTATTTATTAATTAATTATATTTTTCATATTCTTCTACTTATTTAATTAAATAGGTTCATCTCCTAATGTATTTAAATTTAATTTAAATACTTCCCCTCTAATGTATTAAATTCATTTAATGCATAGTGCTCCATAAATTTGCTTTTAAATAAATTATAATTTATTTAGTTCCCTCCACTTTATTAAATTATTTAATCATGTGATTAAGTTAAATCCAATTTAATTTAATCCTAATCCCATCCTAAAACCTAGTCTACACCCATCACTCCCATCCTTCTAAGCATACCCACTACTTAATCCCACTTATTTATCTTAAACACCTTTTAGCTCCTAAGTGTTTGCTCAAAAATGTGTGAGAAGCTCATAATCTAATAAAGCTTCCACTTCATTTACACCTCTTATACCTTTGTCCCCCACTCCTTCCCCCAAGGTTTCTCACACATGTGTGAGCACACCTTGAGCCTCTCAACCATAAAGGCTCTTTTTGATTTTTTCATGGCTTGTCCTTTAGCCCATGTGTCTCCCTTGTGGCACCTATGTGCATGCCACATGGATGCCACCTCCCCAAGGCCTCTCTCAAACCTATAAATAGAGCCCTTGTCTGAAGCATTTTTCATCTCCCTCATTTGTATTGTTATCATGCTAGTTTAGAATTAGAGCTTTGTAGTGATTGTGGTGATTTTATGCATTGTTACTAACCCCTTGGTAGTTGCTAGATTCCATTTCATTTGCATTATTAATCTAGTTTGATTTCTTACATCCACATTCATATCCTTTGAGAGCTTGCAAGCATGGTTGCTTCATAGCCATTGCTTGAAGTATTCTCCATTCATCTTAGTATAGTCTCATTATCATTACATATCATTTATCAGTCATTGGGATTCATAGTTGTTTTTGGGAGAGAACATCCACATCCCCCACACTTAAGCACACCAAAAAGGCCTCTTATGGGTACCCTTGTTGATTTTCTTTGAGGTTGTGTGGGAACTCTTGCTTTTTGGTTTTTTTAAGTTATAAAAACTCAAGTCTAACATTAGTTGTTTTTAATTCATTTTAAAGCTTTGATATGCACATGCTACTAATGTTTTCTTGTTTACATGTCCTCTTAACAGGTTAGGTTTTCACACATATAAGGGTATGTTATAGTGAAGGTTTTATTCTTGATTGATCAATTATTGTTTTGTCATTGATGACAAATTAAGTGTTGATGATTGATAGTTTCTTGGGAGTATTTATCTAGCATATGCAGAATGGAAATCAAAATTATGATCATGGTCTAGTAGGATTAGGAGTGTGTGATACATATGAGAGACTAAGATATGTCTCATGATATAGTGTTTATGATTACATATTCTAGAATCAAGTCCAAATAAATTTACAATTGATTGAAGTGTGACAATGCAATTAGGAATAATAATTAGTGACAAAAAATGAATGATTTGATTGGTCTATGAAATCTATGAGGAATTAGATGTTGTAATTGTGGATTTATGATCTGGACTCAGTTATGAGATTGGTCTTACAATAATGCAATTGTTTATTTATTAGAAGTCATGGTTTAGACAAATTTTAAAAAATCTATTGAAAATAATAGAACTTTTAGAATAGTTTATGTTTGGTCATTAACTAGCAATATAGTTGTTGACTCTTGTAGATTTTTTTTGATATAAAGTATCATGATGATGAACGATACCAATGAGTTGTGATGAATTTTTTATTTATTTATCATTCTGATTTAATTTCTTGAAGTCATGCATGTTTATTGGAAAAAGTGAAAAGGGCTAAATGTTATTTGTCAAATTGATGTGGGGTTCAAATTGGCGATTAAGTAGATATGGTAAATGAATGGATTAGGGTTTGGTTATATGTTTTAGTGAGATAGAGGTGAAATTAAAATGTAATACATTTTTTTGTTTGTGGCCTCCATAATAAATGAATATTGTATTTATATTTCATAATTTTCTTTTCTTAAGTTTTTAGACCATAATTGGTGGATCCATTCAAGCAATTGATTGAATGTTTACAAGAAGAAGGAGAATTAGAGATTAATTGGATCTAGACAAGAAATGGAGAAGATATATTTACATATCATGTTCCTTGTTGAATCCTAACAAGTTCTTCAAGCTAAATCCCTTAATTGGGTCACTCCTAACAAGGTGACCATGATCCTAATAGGTCAAGAGATTAATTCCATTAACTAGGTGGCTCATTAACTCTAGTTATAAATCCTCCAACAAGGTTACTCTTAATAGGGTAAAGCTCCTAACATGGGTAGATTCAAATCCCTTAAATAGGTGACTCCTAAAAGGTTATGCTCTTGATAGTCATTATTGTAAGCTTCTAATAGGGCTAGGCCTTTAACAAGGCACATTTTGGAGGACTGAAAAATATTTTCTGGTACTAATTCCTACTCTAGTTTTCCCCTTTAACTAAATTTTTCCACATGAAAAATACTAGTGTTATTGTGTTACTTGTGTAGATGCTTTTATGTGTTGTTTTTCTTCTTACTTCACAAGTTAACATTGGGTGAATGTAGTTGAATGTTTAAGTGATTAGATCTTATCTAAGTTAGCAAGTTGGTTATAGTTTGAATCTGATAGATTACTAATTCACCCCTCTCTCACCACCCCTCCTTCCCTCCCCCCCTCCCCACCATTTGAGTAATATTAGACCTTATGATACTTACAAAATAATGCAAAGATGAGTTTTGAGGTTGTATTTGAAGAAAAAAAATTAATTGCTCCTCTAGATACTCTCATTTTGTAAGACATTCCTAACTTATTCTCTCAATACATAAACTTCTCAACCTTTGATGTTTACACTTTGGAGAATGATGTACCTAAAAAATGATGAGAAAAGAAATGATACTACTCCAAATGAGAAAAAGGGATTGGTAAACAAGATCCAAGAGAATAATAAAATTTGAATTTTCCTCCATTGGGAAATACAAAACAAGATGAGGGACAAAATTTTCCTCCTCTAGAAAGTACGATAGAGATGATTTGACAAGAGAATAGATTGGAATTTTACAATCACAGCATTCCCTTGTTTAAGGTTAGAGAGTATATTAAGAGGCAATTCAATAAACTTTGGGACGTTTTTAATTTGAGACTTGCATGTTTTACTAGGTTTTGACCCAATGTGGAGAATTTTGATAAGAATACTAAAGTTCCTACCATAATACATGGGGCATAGGAACTATGCATTCAGGTTGAATGTTAGATTTAAAAAATTATCATTAGCTAAAGCACACTTGGATACAACTTTAGCTCAACTTAAGGTAATTTACAAAGACATCTAAATCTCTATGTGAATTGTAAATTGTCGATAATAGGGAAAAAAAATTATTATGTTTATATATGCATAATATGGGGTCAACAGTACCCTTTGGTTTTTGGTTTAAGTACAATGTAAAAATGCAAACAAAGGAGTGATTTTTACTATGCATTTGTAAAGAGATTTATGCTACATCTTAGGGTGAATTTATAACGGGTTCATATTTAGGATGACCATAATTTTGTATAATAATCAAATTATGTCCCCTCACCCCTTTCCTTTGATGTCAAATAGGGAGAAAATGGTTTCCTCGATAATGTTTAATGATAGAAAGATAATATAGAAGCTAAAAAATCTTGGATTGTGACATGATGAGTTCTAGGAGTTATTAGTTGCATCTTTTGAATATTTTAAAATGTTGATGAGTGCAATCATGTTGATTGAGTCTTGAATTTTTATGGAGTCAAGTGGACATCAATAATTTAGTAAATCTCGATCTTCACTTTAGTTTTTCTAGAAAATTGTCTAAGGTATAAATATTGTATCTTTCTAATATTGGGTCTTACTATGTTGGTCTGCATTCATCCACATTAAAATATATTTCCCTATATTTATGGAGATGATATTGTCAGTGAATAAGGAAGCTATATCCAATTTGTTACGTCATGAAATCTTCTACAATAAAATTTAGGATTGACTATTATAATGATTGCAATAAGGTGAAGTGAAGTATCTTAGAATCTCCCTAGAATTATTTGCATTCCTCTAGATGAATAAATATAGTTATGTGAACTTGAGGGTACATTCAATAAAATATAGTGTCATAATATAATATCCTAAGTATTAGAGTGGTACAATTTAGATGTTTTACATTCATCATTACAATGGATTCCTTAGCTTTCTCTAGCACATAATGATCAAATATTTTTGAAGAAATTTGTAGTGATACTCAAAAAATACTAATTTTTCAAATCTTAATTTGCATGGTGATATTGGTCTCTCCTTGTTAGCACAAATGTGCACAATTGATAATATTTTTGAAGTTTTTATTAGGTTGACAATCTTGATTCCTTTACCTATAATATGACGTTAATCATTTGAATCCACTTTAGAGGATGTGTTAGGAATTTTTTGTGATCATTTATATATTGGGTTAATTTTGCAATAATCTTGCAACTCATTGTATTTCTTAATGAATGTGTTTAAGGGTAACTAGCACAATGTTATATTCTTTTGATCAAAACATACCTTGGAGCTGACCTATTTAAATATATATAGAAGATTAAATGGTTTAAAACTTGAATCGTTGAGTCATATGGTAAAGTGTATCTAAAAAGGGAACTACAACATCCAAATATGACATTTATGTATTTTATAATAAAAAATGTTTATTGTTTCCTATTATTCTAATAACATATTGTAATGGAGAAGTGATCTTCCTTTGTAATTGCCATAAAATATTAAATCTCAACCCAAGTAGTTTCCTCCTTGGCTTGCATTCTAAAAAATTGTTGTAAAACATGTTCACATATTACGAGATAACATCCAATTTACTTTTTCTCTCTTTTACTTTTCCACTTAAAGCTTAGGTGCCCCCATATAGGATGTGTCATGCCCTAAAATTTATGGGACAAAACACAACTTTTTTTTTTTTTTTGCAAGAGATAAATCTTAAGATAAAATACATAATCTAAACTTAGACTTGGAGATGTTAAAGTCAATTGATGGGATGAAGATTGTTCCCCTTGAAATCTAGATCCCAAGTTTTCTATGAGAGGTCACCTGGTTGTTTATTATTGAATCCAAAACTAAGATATAAAGATGTTATGGTTATAAAACTTATGCCCTTTTACAATCCAATTAAGACACTCAGTATGTGCATGTGAAATTCAAAATATTTGTATTAATGTAGTTGCAAGGTTCTAAGGTTTGTAAACGTGGAGATGTTTTATAATTATTCTAAGTGCTTCGACTACTAGTTGTTCTACCACATACATATCTTTCCCATTTATCATCCATTTCCATATATATATATATATATATATATATATATATATATATCCCCTAAACTTCTTACACATCACCCTTCTTTTGATCTTGATCACTTTGATATACTACTAATTAGGTATTTTTAGTTATATAGTTGATTATTATTTATTTATTTATTTGATTCTAGTTTTAAAGTTATTTATTGATTATTTATTTGATTTTATCTCAATCAATACTTTATTTATCTACAAAATTATCCAATAGTACCAACATCCAAATGAAAGAATGGATCAATGTATTTAATTAATATTTGAATTACTATGTCATGTCACAAAAGACATAAAATTTGAAGTTCATCAATGCTAACCTTCATAATTTGTTTGTCCATTTAATTAAAGTCCTAACAATTCCTTACATATAAAATACATTCCTAATCAACCCATTTCACAACATACTTTATTAATTTAATTAACCCTTCAATAACTTCGATTCATTAATATCTCAATTTTCTATATCCTAGCTTAATCTCTATCTAACCATGACTTTAAATAACAAAACAAAATAACTACTAATGTAAACATATTTAAAGTTAAATTATCTATCTAACTAGCTTACTTCTTTTTCAAGATAATTTATTTAAAATATCCTACCCATAATACCCCCTAGATTACAAGTACTTACCATTTACTAATTTATCCCTTGAATACTAATTTCATAACCTATGTAATCTACCCCACATTTTCCTAAGTCTCGTCTACTTTCTCCCCTCCCTCCTCACCTCTTAAGTACTATGTCTTAATTGTTGCCCAACCTTACTTCCCTTTATAGGGAGGTGCAAATCAGCTAGGTGTTAATTTAGGCCAGCTCCTCCACTCATGCCAAGGTAGGTGAAAGGAGTGGGAAGGGATGAGAAGGTGGTGGGACCACCTTCCTACTCATCCTTTTTTCAAATTAATTTTTTTTTGAAGTGATTTGACTTATAGTCAAGATATAGCCGCCATACATAACAAGAATGTAATTTTTTTTTTAATTCTTTTTTTTAAAAGGTACTTGCTAATATTTATGACCTGGCCCCCTCCCCCTATCATGTCTTTTAAGAAGTTACATATATATATAAAAATAATTTTTTTTTTTCACCTTATTATTAAATTTTTGACATTGTACTTGGCTCCTTCATTTTTTTATTTAACTTCTTATAAGGCAATATAATTATGATGGGTGAGTAAATGGTTTTTATAATGATATTGGTAAGGAAATGCTTATTTTATTCTGATTGTATTATTTTATTGATTATATTTGAGGAGAGGCTTTTGTTTGAGTTTCCATACATTTTCTAGCAAGTGAATATGCACCTACAAGCCTCATTTTTAGAGTTGAACTTATTTGCCTATTTTTCTTCATATATTCTCTATGATTTTATAATTGAGTTGGTGATAGTCTAATATTGAATAATGCATTCCAAAAAATATTCTATATAGCAATCTAATGTATTGCACATAACCACTATCATATTGCTTTCAAATTTTAGTTCCAAGATACTTTATTATGAAGCATAAATGAAAAAATTTGCATGCAACTTCATGAACATCAAGTATTCTAATCTCATTGATGATACCCATTGATGACTTTAAACTAATTATCAATACATCGGCTATTGAATGCATATTCTACATCTATACATGAATCAAGATTGATCATAAAATGCATCTAATTGTTTCTATGAGAATGGAGAATAATATAATTCAAGAGATAGTTTCCTTTACATCTTACTAATGTCTACAATGATGCTTAATCTTTTTTTTTTCAATACATTTCCATTCAATATAATTAAGCAACAACATCAATACAAGGAAATTCTCTTTTATGATCCTCTCAAGCTTCCATTTGACACACTTGTCAAGCATGAACATAGGGTGGTGAAATCACCATATCAAATATACACAATGGAAAGACCTTTTTACAATACATAGATGATTCACAACTTCTCTATTGACAAAAGAATAAGAGCAATAACAACACTCTTACAAAGACAAATAGAATCACATATCAAGATGGGGTTTGTTTCTCCATTTTCTTCACAAATACAATAGTGTCTCCTTCTCCTATGCAAAGGAAAGACTACATGAACTCCAAGTTTCCAAGAATCATCAAGTAAAACTTGCAAAAGAGACACAAAAATGGGGAACCGTGGAGGCTCACCTCCCATCCTAGGCCTCAAGGAGGCCACCGACCAAGGTTGGGGAAACAAGGAACAAATGGTTTCACACCTTTCCATTCATGTATTATGCATAACCATAACAACACAACTCAACACAACACAATACAACCCATTCCAAGGCTTGCACATAGATTACCCAATCGAATCAAGATATAGGGTGAAGGTGGGCCCTCTCCATGGGGAGAATTTCAATCCATGAATCACATATATTCACTTATTCTCATAAGTAATATGCCCTTTCAAGGCTTAACAATATCTTCCCTCTTCATACACCTCATTATGCCTCCCAAGAATGCAAGTAATCATGAAGTTCATGCACCATTGAAACACATCAAAATCGTCTCCACACATGGGAGAGTTTCTCAACTATATGGGTGAGCCCAACTAACCCCTTCACCCAAGCATCTCTTCCCTCCCAAGGGTGAGTGATGCTTCACACCCATTTTACACAAACAAACAACATGAAAAAATAGGATTCAAGGAAGAAATCACATAAAACTTCTCACATTTAACACACATACAACAAGATTCTTCACAAAACCACATCTACACCATATCAAATCTACAATGCAATGAAGAAACACCATGGATCATGGATACCAACCTCACTCCAAGCAATGGAAAATGAAACTTTTTGTAGAGCTCCTTATCCTTTTCCTCACAACACTAAATGTTTCTAAAGTAAGAGAGTGGGTAAGTCAGTTTTTAATTTGGCCAATCCTCTATATAAGACTCCCATTTTCGGATTCAATAAAAAATATATTCTTTTTGGGATCTCCTAGGCCTTCTAGGCACTCTAGTGGTCAATTTTAGCCCCCTAACTTGAAGTATTATCATGGGTAAGGTTTATTTCCATCACAATTACACCTAGGAGGTACTTTTTTTGGCCCTCATAATGCTAGGTCAAGGCCAATTTCAAATTTCCTATGGTGGTAACCTTTGTTTCCCTTACTAAGTCAAGGCAATATGTCTAATTCTTAATTAAGGAATTTAACTTGAGATAAGGTGGCCACATCATCCATCTTTAGAGAACATGTCATTTTCACATAACAAGTACAAGTGTTAACTGGCACACACCAAATTCACTACACATCACACATGACATGTTCTGACTCTACTCATGAAATACATACTACATACATACATCTCATGTTTACAAAATAAACACATCACAATGAGGTTTATGAATCTTCTTAAGATTCACCTTGGCAATGTCATATTAACATGTGTTTATACCTTGTTTCCCTATTATGTTCTCATGGTTCCTTTCCTACACACTAGACTTGAGCATCACTAATCCAATGAAAAGTCACATATTAATTACATGATGGAGACACAACCCAAGTACATAATGGACACAACAAGAAAGGGAAGCTTTATTAACTATGAAAATATGCTAATACACTTAGTGCAGAGTAAACAGACTCCAAAACATGCCCTATGGGCTAACAATAGTATAAATTTGGAGATAATTTCTTCTCCTAGTACCTTCTCTCAAACTCCATTCTGAACTACCTCTTACAATGCCAGAAATGTCCTTAAATAGACCCCCAAAGGTTAAGGATTAGGAATACATTCTAGAAAGTGCTAGTTGGCATCCACCACCAAAATAGAAGGCTCCAGAAGTTGCATTAGAAGTTGGCATAAAATTATAAGAATCCAGAAATGGTAGCTTAACTTCTGGGAGGCATACCTTTTGAACCGTAGCTCCAATTGACAAATCGTTTACATTTTTGAAAAGCTCTTGAAGTGCTCTATAGCCCTATGGACCAGCTTTGCTCATCCCCCATTTTTCTAGCCCGTACAAGGTCATTTTGTGCCTTGAACCTGACTTTGAAGCATTCTTAGGAGGTCTCCAAAAATTGAAAAATTGCAATAACTTTCTAATTGTGGCGCCTTTTGATCTGATTCTTTTTCTGAAATGTTCTAAATTACAATTACCATCATCCCTCCAAATTGTAACTTCTAACTCACCATAATTATGGCTCAATTACATAGTCCTATTTTTCAGCATTTACACATATCCCAAGGTGCTTAAAAACTCTAACTCAGAACACTAATAGTGGAACTATGAGAGTTGGAACCTTTATTTGACCCAAATGGGTATCCAAAAATGAAAACACATGAAACAGAAACTAATTCTAGGTATATTGTTTTGGGTGACACAAGATTTCCCTTATACCTCTGGATGCTCCTGCATCGTTGCATATGAAAGTAAGGATACATGATAATTTTGTTATTCTACAATTCACATATAATTCATTTCATAATCAACTTCCTATTCTCCATCATTTACATATAAAGCATTTAATCATTAACCCTAAAAAAAATTGCATATTACTAACTTTCCTAGCAAGATCAAATTAAGAATTTGAATCACATCATAATTCCATTTCCTATCATAATATTGAAATACTATATAAATATCCATTAGTTCATCGACTATGCCAATTAAGTCCTAATACATATCATAGTGGAAAAATCACAAGTTAAATATCATCAGATAATTAGAAAAATTTACTATCCATAAAGTATCAAAATATATGTCAAGATATCTAGTCCCAAGTAACAAAATAGAAATACAGTATCTATGCTATGATGGGTTGGGGTGAGGCCTCACATCCTCCCCCTGTAGGCATGAACTTCCTCCTAGAGTTCATCAAAAAGATAGGGGCATTGTGCTCTCATATGTGTTACATATTCCCATGATGTCGTGACCTCATCATAACAGTCCCACTAGACTCTAACCTAGTCCAGCTCTCTGTCTTGAAGTGAGAGAGTCCATCGAGCCAATATGTGAATTGGCTCAAAGGCTATCTGTTTATCTGACTCCACCTACAAGGCATACCAATCTATGAGACGAGACTCATCAGATATATACTTTCACAATATAGAAACATGAAATACATCATGGATATGTGACAGGCTAGGTGGCAGGGCTAGACAATAGGCAACTGGTCCTATCTGCTCCAAAATCTTGAAGGGTCCAAAAAAATGAGGTGCTAATTTAGATCCCTTTCCATAATGGATTGGACTCTTATTAGGTCACACCCTCGAGAATAATCTATCACCCACTATGTGTTCTCTATCTGCCCTCTTGGCATCTGCATACTTCTTCTATCTATCCTAGGCCTCTCTGAGTTACTGCCTAATCTATGTCACCTGTTGTTCCATGTCCTTGACCAACTATGGTCCAATGGATACTCTATCCTTGATCCTATCCCAACTCAAGAGTGTCTAGCAAGGTCTGTTGTACAAGGCGTATGATGCCTATTATTGTCGGCAAACTTGGCAAGATGCAAGTATTATTCCCACTTAACCTAGTTATCCATCACATACATCTACAACATATCCTCTAAATTCTAATTAACCCTCTCTATCTATCCATTTGTTTAAGGATGATGAGTGGTGCTGAAGTTGAGCCTGGTACCCAATGTTGCCTACAATTCCCTCCAAAAGGATGATGTAAACAAGGAATCTCTATCTGAAATGATCTTATGAGGAATGCTATGAAGTCTGACAATGTCTTGCAAGAACACCTATGCAATTATAGGGGTGATGAAGCTAGTTCGAACTGGTGAAAAATGGGCAACTTTAGGCAAGGTGCCAATCATCACCATGATGGCATCATGGCAACAAGAAGATATCGAAAGTCCAACAATGAAATCCATAGAAATAGTGTCCCATTTCCACTCAAGTATCTCATTGGGCTACAAGAGTCCACCTAGATGTCCATGTTCTACCTTAACTCTCTAACACTCTAGGCATCTGGCTACAATACTAGCAATATGCATCCTCATGCCTAGCCAATGATATAGCTACCTTAAATCATCATGGAGCTTCTTAACTCTAGGATGTGCTACATAAGGTGCTCAATGAGCCTCCAAAATAATGAACTCACACAGGTCACCTATGGAAGGTACATAGATGTGCCCTTTATGTCATAATAATCTTTTAGAATCTAATGAATAGTTAGCAAATTTACCCTTAAGAGGTCTCTCAGAGTGGACTATCTGAAAAAATTCTACATAGAACTCATCCTCAGGTAGGTGATGTCTAATATGCTCTTTCAGATCTATACCTACAATCATGGAAGCAAGCTCATGATGTCGTCTACTCAAAGCGTCCACCACTACATTCTCCTTACCCTTAATGTAATGCACATCAAAATCATATTCACATAGGAACTCCATCCATCTCATTTTCCTAGCATTAAGATTTGGCTATGTGAAAATATACTACAAGCTCTGGTGATCTAAATGAAGTTCAAATTGTCACCCTAGAATGAAATGATGCCATTGTGCTAGTGCATGGACCACTTTCGCAAGCTCGAGATCATGAGTAGGGTAATTGAGCTCATGAGCCTTGAGTTTCCTAGACTCATAAGCTATGGCTTGACCCTCTTGCATAAGAATAGCTCCAATTCCATCCAAGGAAGCATTTGTGCATACTACAAATTCCAATGAGGGGTCAGGTACTACTAAAATGGATGCACTAGTGAGTGCCCTCTTAAGCTTCTAAAAGGCCTCCTCACACTTTTTTGTCCATTCAAACTTCTTTCCCTTTCTCTGAAGAGAGGTAATAGGGTGAGCTACCCTAGAGAAACCTGCCACAAACTACCTATAGTATCCTGCTAATCCCATAAAACTTCTAACCTCTGTGACACTAGTAGGTGTTGGCCAATCCATAATGGCTTCAATCTTGGATGGGTCCACTGAGATCCCATCTCCTGATATCACATGACCCAAATAATGCACTTCCCATTTGAAAAAGGATCATTTTGACAAGCTACTGTAAAGCTGATTCTCACTTAACCACTATAATACTTGCCTTAGGTGCTCTTTATGCTCCTTCTCATCACAAGAATATACCAATATATCATCTAGGAACACTACTACAAATTTATCTAGGAATATGCATAATACCCCATTCACGAGGCTCATAAATATAGTTGGGGCATTCGTGAGACCAAAAGGTACCATTGTGAACTTGTAGTGACCATATCTTGTAAGGAATGTAGTCTTGTGGATGTCACTTTTCACGATGCGCAAGTAATGGTACCCTGACTTCAAATCTATTTTGGAGAATACTTGGGCACCCTGTAACTGATCAAATAGGTCATCAATCCTAGGTAGCGGGTATCGGTTCCTGATAGTTACCTTATTCAACTTTCAGTAATCAATGCACAATTTGAGTGATCCATCCTTCTTCTTAAAAAAGATCACTGGTGCTCCCCAAGGTGATACACTAGGTTGGATATGTCCCTTCTCCAAAAGTTCCTCTAGCTAAATTTTAAGCATGTTGAGCTCATGTATGGCCATCCTATAAGGTTCTCTAGATACAGATTTAGCTCTTGGTATGAGATCAATATGGAAATCAACTACCCTCGATGGTGGCATACCAAGAAGCTCTGATGGAAACACATTCGGAAACTCCTATAATATCAGACAGTCATTGAGGGAAGGTTCCTCCCTTACATCCTCCTCTCTATCAGGATGATGATGGCAATCAACTGACATCCCTTCCACATGCACCACTTAAGCTACATGGAAAAAATCATACAAAGGGATATTGGCCTCAGAACTCCTGAAATCACCCTAGGTGTACCATGATCGTCTACACACTCAATCCTCTTCTATCTGCAATCCATCTTAGCGCTATGGGCACAAAGCCAATCCATGCCAAGGACTACATCATAGGAACCTAAAAGAGTAATACACAAGTCTATGTGGTGAACATGTCTCCAATCTGAATCAGACACTCATGGATCAAGGAATCAACTGACACCCCAGCCCCTGAAGCTAACTCAACCTCCCAGTCAACATCTTGTCTAGCTACCACTAGCCTGCATCACTCCACTACAAAAGGGGATATAAAGGAGTCTGTAGCTTTGGAGTCAAATAGTATAGTAATCTTGCATCCTTGAATCATACCTGTAGCCTCAATCACTATAGCCTAATGCTCAGCCTGGTAGTTATCAACCACTACAAACACCTTGTGGGATCTACGCATATCACCTACTGTAGGCTATGAGGTGGCTCCTTGCTGACTACCTATTGTGGGACCCTATGGACACACTCTCACAATATGACCCATACCATCACAAGCATAACATGGCCCATAGGTCTAAATCTGCACTCCCTATTGCCTGGATTGTTGTTGACCCCTGGTCGTGCTAGATCCACTAAAGCCTCCCCTAGAGGATTATTGAGTCCTAGCTAGCTGTGTATAATTTTATGACCTTTCATCATGCTTGGGGCCTTATGACTACCACTATTCGGGCTTAGAGCCCTACTAACCTTGAGATGACCTCTGTCCAGTGTCCTGCTAGCCTCTGTGTTGTGCCTGTGGGGCCTTTGAGGACCCCATCAAATGACTCTAATTACCCTTCCAAGAAGGTTTCTACTGTGCTAGCTACTGAGAGGGTTTTTGGTCATGGGACCTTTCTTGAGATTCTTGTTTAGTATGAATGTCTTGAAAAACTAATGTTGTCTTAATTACCTCTCTGAAAGTGGTAGGAAATGCTAGCTGCATTGATCCTTGGAGAGATAAGTTAAGGCCCTTAATGAACTGATGGATGCATAACTTCTCATCTCTCATGTACTCCACATATGGGAGTAGCTCCAATAATCTACTCTCATACTAGGCCACCATGAGTCCCCTCTGCTGAAAATCATGGAACTCCTCAAGCTGCCTCTGTCTAAAATACTCTAACAAATATCTATCTCTGAATTGGTCTACAAATGACTCCCATGTGAATGTCTCTATGTCTACTCCTCCTATAGTCTCCTCCTACTTCAACCAGTTGGAGGCATCCTCTCGTAACAAGTGTATGGCAAATCATGCCTTCAGATTGCTCCCATACCTATGTAATCCAAAGCACCTCTACAAACTTTTTAGCCATGCCTCCGTACATGTGTCATCTATGGTACCAGTAAATATGGGTAGCTGGAGCTATAGTAACTCTCTAATCTCATCCCCAATATCTCTTGGTGCTCTCATTGGTGCTTGCTCTAATGCAGGGGGTGACACTATTTGGTGAGGTGGGGAACTCCTACTTCTCTTTCTGATATTGGCCCCATGCCCCTCTGCACCCTCCAATCTTGGTTGTGGAATGACAGGTGGTAATCTCTACTGCACTATCCCAATAAGATTATTGATAGCATTCAAAACATGATCAAGATTTGGAGGTTTCCTTGGTGGAGGTTCTCCCACATCTTGTCCTATCCCCTCTTGGCCTGTTGGCTTTACTCTAGCACCTCTAGCCCTTCAACGACCATTGTGAGTGACTGTAGGCATCCTACACAAAGTTGCATCTCATAGGTTACACGTAATGGATTATGCTCCTAGTGTTGTAACCAAATGCTCTGATACCATAATGTCACACCCTAAAATTTATGGGGCAAAGCACAAATTCTTTTCTTTTTTTGCAAGAGATAAATCTAAAGATAAGATACATAATCCATACTTAAACTTGGAGATGATAAAGTCAGTTGATGGGATGAAGATTGTTCCCCTCGAAATTTGGATCCCAAGTTTTCTATGAGAGGTCACCTATAATTTATTATTGAATGCAAACCTAAGATATAAAGATGTTATGATTATAAACCTTACACCCTTTTACACTCCAATTAAGACACTCAGTATGTACACGTGAAATTCAAAATATTCATATTAATTTAGTTGCAAGGTTCTAAGGTTTGTGAACATGAAGATGTTTTATAATTATCCTAAGTGCTTCAACTGCTAGTTGTTCTACCACATACATATATTTCCTATTTATCATCCATTTCCATTTATTTGCATGCACACACACACACACATATATATCCCCTAAAATTCTTACACCTCACCCTTTTTTTGACCTTGATCACTTTGGTATACTACTAATTAGGTATTTTTGATTATCTCTTTGATTATTATTTATTTATTTATCTAATTCTGGTTTTAAAATCATTTATTGATTATTTATTTGATTTTATCTCAATTAATACTTTATTTATCTACAAGATTATCCAATAGTACCAACATCCCAATGAGAGAATGGATCAATGTATTTAATTAATATTTGAATTACTATGTCATGTCACAAAAGACATAAAATTTGAAGTACATCAATGCTAACCTTCATAATTTGTTTGTTTGTTTAATTAAAGTCCTAACAATTCATTATAAAATACATTCCTAATCAACCTATTTTACAACATACTTTGTTAATTTAATTAATCCTTAAATAGCATCCATTCATTAATATCTCAATTTTCTATATCCTGGCTTAATCTCTATCTAACCATGACTTTAAATAACAAAACAAAGTAACTACTAATGTAAACATATTTTAAGTTAAATTATCTATCTACCTATCTTACTTCCTTGTTAGGATAATTTATTTAAAATATCCTACCCATAATACCCCCTAGATTACAAGTACACACCATTTACTAATTTATCCCTTAAATACTAATTTCATAACCTATGTAATCTACCCCATATTTTCCTAAGTCTCATCTACTGATCCCCCCCTTACCTCTTAAGTACTATGTCTTAAATGTTGCCCAACCTTACTTCCCTTTATAGGGAGGTGCAAATCAGCTAGGCATTAATTTAGGCCAGCTCCTCCACTCACGCAAAGGTAGGTGAAACGAGTGGGAAGGGATCAGGGGGTGGTGGGTCCACCTTCCTACTCATCTTTTGCATATTAATTTTTTTTTTGAAGTGATCTAACTTATAGTCAAGATATAGCCGCCATACATAGAAAAAATGTATTTTTTTAAATTCTTTTTTTTAAAGGTACTTGCTAATATTTATGACCTCTCCCTCCCCCCACCCTCCCCTCCCTGACATCTCTTTTAAAAGGTTACACACACACACACACACACATATTTATTTATTTATTTTGTTTGTTAACCGTATTATTAAATTTCTGACATTGTACTTGGTTCCTTCATTTTTTATTTAACTTCTTGTAAGGCAATATAATTATGATGGGTGAGTAAATGGTTTTTATAATGGTATTGGTAAGGAAATGCTTATTTTATTTTGATTGTATTATTTTATTGACTGTATTTGAGGAGAGGCTTTTGTTTGAGTTTCCATACATTTTCCAGCAAGTGAATATGCACCTACAAGCCTCATTTTTAGAGTTGAACTTATTTGCCTAGTTTTCTTCATATATTCTCTATGATTATTTATAATTGAGTTGGTGATATTCTAATATTGAATAATGCATTCCAATAAATATTCTATATAACAAATCTAATGTATTGCACATAACCACTATCATATTGCTTTCGAAATTTAGTTCCAAGATACTTTATTATGAAGCATAAATGAAAACTTTTTCATGCAACTTCATGAACATCAAGTATTTTGATCTTATTGATCATATCCATTGATGACTTTAATCTAATTATGAATACAATGGCTATTGGATGCATATTATACATCCATACATGAGTCAAGATTGATCATAAAATGCATCTAATTGTTTCTATGAGAATGGAGACTAATATGATTCAAGAGATAGTTTCCTTTACATCTTACTAATGTCTACAATGATGCTTAATCTTTTTTTTTCAATACATTCACATTCAAGATAATGAAACAACAACATCAATACAAGGAAATTCTCTTTTATGATCCTCTCAAGCTTCCATCCAACACACTTGTGAAGCATGAACATAGGGTGGTGAAATAACCATATCAAATATACACAATGGAAAGACCTTTTTACAATACATAGATGATTCACAACTTCTCTATTGACAAAAGAATAAGAGCAATAACAACACTCTTACAAAGACAAATAGAATCACATATCAAGATGGAGTTTGTTTCTCCATTTCCTTCACAAATACAATAGTTACTTTTTCTCCTATGCAAAGGAAAGACTACATGAACTCCAAGTTTCCAAGAATCATCAAGTAAAACTTACAAATGAAACACAAAAATGGGGAACCATGGAGGCTCACCTCCCACCCTAGGCCTCAAGGAGGCCACCCACTGAGCTTGAGAAAACACGGCACAAATGGTTGCAAACCTTCACATTCACATATTAAGCATAACCATAACAACACAACGCAACACAACACATATAACCCATTCAAAGGCTTGCACATAGATTCAACAATAGAATCAAGATATAAGGTGAAGGTGGGCTCTCTCCATGAGGATAATTTCAATCCATGAATCACATATATTCACTTATTCTCATAAGTAGCATGCCTTTTCAAGGCTTAAAAATATCTTCCCTCTTCATACACCTCCTTATGCCTCCCAAGAATGCAAGTAATCATGACGTCCATGCTCCATTGAAACACATTAAAATTATCTCCACAGATGGGAGAGTTTCTTAACTACATGGGTGAGCCCAACTAACCCCTTTACCCAAGAATCTCTTCCCTCCCAAGGGTGAGTGATGCTTCACACCCATTTTACACAAACAAACAACATGAACAAACAGGATTCAAGGAAGAAATCACATAAAACTTCTCACATTCAACACACATACAACAAGATTCTTCACCAAAACACATCTACACCATATCAAATCTACAATGCAATGAAGAAACACTAAACCAAATCTACAATCCAATGAAGAAACACCATGGATCATGGATACCAACCTCACTCCAAGCAATGACTAATGAAAGTTGTTGTAGAGCTCCTTATCCTTTTCCTCCCAACCCTAAATGTCTCTAAAGTAAGAGAGTGGGTAAGTGGGTTTCTAATTTGGCCAATCCTCTATATAAGACTCCCATTTTCGGATTCAATAAAAAATGTATTCTTCTTGGGGTCTCCTAGGTCTTCTAGGCACTCTAGTGGTCAATTTTAGCCCCCTAACTTGAAGTATTATCATGGGTGAGGTTTATTTTCATCACAATTACACCTAGGAGCTACTTTTTTTAGCCCTCATAATGCTAGGTCAAGGCCAATTTCAAATTTCCTATGGTGGTAACCTTTTTTTCCCTTACTAAGTCAAGGCAATATGTCTAATTCTTAATTAAGGAATTTAACTTGAGATAAGGTGGCAACATCATCCATCTTTAGAGAACATGTCATTTTCACATAACAAGTACAAGTGTCAAGTGATAGACACCAAATTCACTACACATCACACATGACATGTTTTGACTCTACTCATGAAATACATACTACACACATACATCTCATGCTTTCAAAATAAACACATCACAATGAGGTTTACAAATTTTCTTAAGATTCACCTTGGCAATGTCATATTAACATGTGTTTATACCTTGTTTCCCTGTTATGTTCCCATGGTTCCTTTCCTGCACACTAGACTCAAGCATCAGTAATCCAATGAAAAGTCACATATTAATTGCATATGAAAGTAAGGATACATGATAAAAAAATAATTATACAACACATTTCATAATCAATTTCCTATTTTCTATCATTTACATATAAAGCATTTAATCATTAACCCTAAAAAGAACTGCATATTATTACTAACTTTCCTAGCAAGATCAAATTAAGCATTTGAATCACATCATAATTCTATTTCCTATCATAATAGTGAAATACTGAATAAATATCCATTAATTCATTGACTATGCCAATTAAGTCCTAATACATATCATAATGGAAAAATCACAAGGTAAATATCATCAGATAAGTAGAAAAATTTATTGTCCATCGAGTATCAAAATATATGTCGAGATATCCAGTACCAAGTAATAAAATGGAAATACAATATTTGTGTTATGATGAGTTGGGGTGAGGCCTCATAGGATGATATTATCTATACTTTTGTTGCAATCATTTCCTTCATAAAATCTTATTTTATGTATGATATGAAAATTGAGCTCATTGAGTTTCTTGTAAATATTTTATTCATCCCCTCCCCCTCTCAATAATCTAATTTGTTCAATTATTGGTATTAGAGTAAGGTTTCTTCAAGAAATCCTATAAACTAAGGTAGATATTGGATTTGATTTCATGGGTTCTAATACACTACCTATTTATCCAAAAGATTTTAAGAACATTTTTAACTTAGATAAGGAAGACTGTGATGATGACATGGAAGCAAATTTCTAGTCTAAACAAGAAAATATTGACTTTGTAAACCTTGAAAACATAGAGCTTGACACCAAACTCAGTGAATTAGAAGGTGCAATCATCAATTTGAAGACTTAGGTTAAAGAAGGAGATAAAGTTGAAGATGGTCTGAATAACAAACTCAAAGAATCAAAAGAAATAACCACCAATGTGAAAGTTCAAGTTGTCAAAGGGGAAAAAAAATTATAGATTTCTTCAACTCCACATTTTAATAACAAGTTAGTTGAATGCTTTGAACTTGAACAAAAACTAGTCCTTCTAATAAAAGAATCAAAAGAAGCAAAGGATCAGGTGGGAAAAGGTATTAAACCCAAGAAAAGTTCCATAACTCTTGATGAAATTATTAGTAGACAAAAGTACTCAATAAATTATTAGTGGACCTGAAAGGGGATAGAACTCAAATTCCAATGCATCCTTAAACACTTTAGAAGAATAAAGCTCACAATGAAGACTCTAAGATCACAAAAATAACAAGAATGGATTAGACAATGAGTGTGCTAAAGTGAACAATCAAAATGGATGCTTCAAGAGATCCTTCAGTAAGAAAAATGCAAAGTCTAGGCATACTTAATTCTTTTTAGTGGTTGTTGAGATTTTTAGCTTGATTGTGACATTTATTTCACTCCAAAAATCTTCAATTCTTGCCTTATGTTTATGATCCTCTCAAAATAAAGTCTAAGAGGGAAAGATTTGGCAAGTATGATTTGATACTATGTTAGAAACAAACAAGAACACTTGAAAAATAAATAGCTTCTACAAATCAGGAAAAGGAAAATCAGGAAACAATCATTAGCAATTATTATTGTAATTTTTACATTATCATTTAAATTTACAAAGATTGTCTTGCATATAAAGGCAATCAAGAAGAGGTGATAAGGTAGGATGCAAAATTTGACTACCCCTTAAATGTGCAACAAGTGTAGGACTTTATGGACAAGTGTTTAGATACTTGGCGTTGCTCGATGAGTTAAGATGAAGGTCTATCTAACATCCCATAAGGTGGGGAGAGAGTAATTCAACCCACTAAGTTATCTTAACTATAGTGTGAATAGGAAGCAACTAAGTAGACTCAAATAAAATAATTTACCTTAAATATTTTCACACTAACAATAGCCTTTACTAATTAGATATTTTATTATTCAATTAGGCTCATTTTCCTCTAATAATTAACTAAATTTTAAGTATTCAATTAGTTCATTAGATTTTTCTATCTATAATTGATAAAATAGTTTTAAAATTAATTTCACCATTTTTATCTCATTGTTAATCAAATTATTTAGTTATTTAATTATTTTCCCTCACACAATCAAACAAAATGTAAAAATTATATAATCAACTAACACTTCCCTTTCAAATCAATAAATCCAAATAATTTAGTTAACTTTTCCTCCCTCCCTCTTTCTCTCTCTAATTAATAAATCCAAATAATTTAGTTCTCTCTCTCTCTCTCTCTCTCTCTCTCTCACACACACACACACACACACACACACACACACACACACACACTCATTGATCAAATATGATGTTGGGGAATTAAATAAGACCTTCACACACTCATTGTTTTCCTAACACTTTTGAGCACCTACATTATAGCCAAATTATCAAGCATTGTCATTATCAAGAGCTAGCATAATCATTATTACGGATCAAGTATTTATACTATCATGATGGTGAATGTTATTTGACAAAGTTTGAATGCAAATTTGTATCAAGCATTTAATAAAATCTTTATCAAATATTGAAGCAAATCTCAAGTAACAATGGAGTCCCCTAAGGCCTTTGTATTAGTATTATTATTTAGCATTTGGTTTGAACATGGATCTTATATTCCATTTCATGATTATGTATATTGTGAGTTTGGATCTTTCATTACATTTGTTTTCTTATTGTGATTCACAATTTTCATAGCTTTCATAATAGGGTCTTAGCCTACAAACAGTTGGTCTACTTGCCCCACTAATGTCCTCTATATCAACTTGTGATGTCTCTTAATGTATTTTCCATCTTTTCCTATTCTTTATCTAGACATCAAATCAAATGCTATAATTTAATCACTTGCAAAATATAAACATCAAAATCATGTATAACACTTTAAATAACCCATCATTATATTAAACACGAGCTTAAAGAGATCATGGATGCCAATATAAGTTGCATGTTCACCTTTGTAATTAACAATATATGAAGTACAATAAAATGTTGTTATGATATGTCCCCTTGCCAAAAACATCAATATAATACAAATGTCATGATAAATGACTTTGTCCTACACCTCCTACAACATGTGGACTATCTTGTGGATTCTTGATATCAACATTCAATTGTGTTACAAATATATCATAAGATGTAAAATATATAATATTAATTATTATTAAAATATCACATTAAAAAAATTAAAAAATCAATTTACATAAGGGTTTATATATATATATATATATATATATATATATATAGGTAGAAGCAAAACATGTCATACTTGAAATTAAAACATTTTAATGTGTTTGTCAAAGGTTTTAGAGTTAACCACATCTAATCAACGCTAACAAATAAAGTACTTTAGCTAAAAGATCTAGTGCTTGTTAAGACTCTTGAATACATCATAAATACAACTTACTATTACATTTAATTTTATGTACTTTTTTTGGATGTGGCTATCCTCAGACAAAATGCACCTTTGACCAAAATTGGAAAAATCGAAAGCACAATGGATTTTGATGATGTTGCTTCTAGATTTGATTGTGTAAGTTTTTTTATCATCAACGTTTCATATCACACTCTATGATCCATCATCAGAATGAGAGAAGGATGTAATAAGTATGCAGACTAGTCAAGACAATGAATTTTGCTGAAATTTTCAGCATTTGTTCTTCATGATCTGTATATTTTGTAATTGAAAACAACAAAAAAATTACAGGAAAAATCACTGTGTTTTCAAAGATTTGAAGATCTTTTTTTTGACTTTTGGTGCATTCTGTTTAGAGCATAGCCGACACCCTTTTTTTTGGTAATATTGGTTTTAGTGTTAAATACAAATCAAGTTTTGTTTAGATTTGAGAGCATGTTACTCTGAGCTAATGCTTCTTCAAATAAGAACCAAGGAGTAATGGATATCTATTTTGTCAAAGTACTATTAGGATGCAAATCCATCTTCATCCCTTTATACTCAGTCACACTTGCCTATACAATATATGCAAATTTTAGATAACCTTGATTCAAGAGCGCAAATTGAAATTGATACTTCTTTAACTAAGAAACAAGAACTAACGAAAATCTATTTCCTCAAAATTTTAGAGAAATAATCCTAAGATCATTTCTCAATGATGTACCGGCCTTACCTTCAACAAAGATTTGATTCTTAATGAACTCAATCATAACCATTGAACTACACTAACCAACCAAAAACTCTCTAACTACCTAAACACATTTTACATGATACTCATTATTATTATTTTATCTTCATTCAACGAGCTCCTGTACTTGATAAGACCATCTAACAACTTAGCTATTCATTAATACACTGGACAAGTTCGTAAGACAAGAGGGAGAAGGCTTAAAGTAGTTGAGAAGAATATGTGATGACGCAAAAGTGTCTTTTGCTGATGTAAACATTGGCATGGGAATGTGTTGGGGTTGCTAACATCAAAGGTGGTGGCCTAGGGCCCACAAAACAGTGTCTCAAAAGTGAGAGGTTATAATCACTTGGTTGCACAAGTAGTGCTCTAGCAAGATGAGATGTGTAAGTTAGTAGAGCAAGAAGAAAGGTGCGTGCTATGTAAGAGTGAGTGTGCGTGTAGTGTGTGGATTCCCAAACCATTATCACATGCACACGTAGTTTGTTTTCCTTTATCTCCTTCCCAAGTAATGAAAACACTCTTTGCCACGTCCATGAACTAACAACACTTTCACAAGAAACAAAAGTGTCTACTTGCTATTTTGTTGCAAGCCTCAATTATTTATTAATTAATGGAGCAAAAATGGGTTAGATTATCTATTTCTAGTTCTAACTAACTGTCTTTGGCAATTATCAAGTTGTTAGATCACCCTTCCCCTTGGGACTATCTCTGAGGGAACATTAATCATTGTGGCTTGCATTAGAATATAAGCCTTGCCTTTTAGTGTGTCTCAACTTTTAATATGTCATATTTCTTGCCAGCAAGAAAGAGAACAATGTAATTTAAGTTTCTTGCTTTGCTTTAATGGATGCAAACTATATGGTCATGCTATTCATACATGTCCAAGGTACTACTGAGTTGGTGTGACTATGAACTCCACCTAACCTCATTTTCATGGAGATACTCTATATACTCTTTCTTTATAATAAATCACTGGCACAATCACATGCAATCCAGGTAGAGCAACTCCACCAAAAATGGCATGACATTGTTTTTCTATAGGATTTAAAAAAGATTTTTTTGCCCAAGTCAAGAATCATCAAAGCAAGCAAAGTAATGGGCATATTCTTTTGTCTCAAGGTCCCCTAATAATAGCCCATTCAATCCAAACCTGATAGAGCTGACCTCGTCATGGGCTTTCTTCTCATCTGTTATCCTTGAGCCTTGGCTTTTCTTGACTGCTCTAGTGATAATTAATTATTAAATTCAGGGGAAGCGAGTTTTGATGACCCAACTCAGGTTCCTCCACAGAGGAATTACTGTACCACCACTGTGCTTGTGTACCAATTCATATATTTTATTTATTTTTTAAATGGGGTGTCCCTGTGACCTGCCCAGTGATGACCAGCAGCCGATGTGAGCTTGTGTACTAATTTATTACACTTGAATCTAATACCCAATCCAAATACTGGGCTGTACACCAAGGACTGATTGGCACTTAAAAACACAACCAATCCGAATACTCGGTGCTGTCTACAGTGCTACGAGAATGCACCTTCCTATAGTGCAAATATAATACACTTCAACTGAAAACAGGAAGCAGATACATATGTGTTGCCCCATAGCCATTGGCCAAATACTCAACCGTACAGCAAGGATTGCTTTATACTTGAAACTAATGCCCATTTCATATACTTAACTGTACAGTAAGGACAGCTTGCACAATACAACAATGATGGGCTACAAGAAAAGAAAAGGGGTCTGCAAACCATCATTCACTTTAGATCATGTAAGCATACAAAGATTTTACATTTCAGTGAAAGCATATTTAGGAGGATGACCCCTTACCAAGAAAGGAATTCTTAACCGAGTCAAATTTTTATTGTCTTTTATATTAGTTAGAGTAAAAGGTTTTAATTAGTGGAGTTCAAGAATACCCAATTGAAATACTAGTTCTAGAAAACAGAATACGTTTCCCACACAACATCAATAGTATACTCCATCTAAAAGAAAGAGAAATAGAAGCCCATCATGACCGTAGATCATGGAAGTACAGAAAGATAGTGTTGTGTGAACTCATATGGGCACAACTCAACCATATTTTACCAAGTCAATGTTTCGTGTCCTGTATGTTGAGAAGTCCGTGCTGTCACTGGTCCAGTCTACGCCAATATATTGAAGAATAGTAAAGAGATTAGAACCAAGACATGGTCAAAACTGCCACACAATTAAAATGTAGCATCTTTCTTTCAAATTCCAGAGGATAACAACTCCTAACCAAATAAGAAACAACCCATCAATGCTCAAAGTAGTGGCGATGATACTAAAAGCATTATAAACAGTGCCTAAAATAGACTTGACTAGAATCTGCTACAGTGCCAAAGTGAACGAAAAGATACTACAGTTGGATCTCATTCTTAGTAAGAACAATGTGAAACGGCATTTCATTTAGTTTATCTCTTGAGTTGTTTAAAATTTAAGGAGGCATACAACTAAGATTGTGAACTTATTCTCAGAATTGTTTCCAAATCAAGGATTAAACCCAGTAGACATATGTTTAAGATTATAAACTTATTCACCCTATCAGATTGCCAACTTTCCTACAGTGCTATGGATGCTGCCATGCCATGAAACCCCATATATGATGCTATTTACATAATGTCAATAAGCAGCCCCACATGTTTGAAGTTCAAACTAGAGTTTTTTCAAGCATTACGGGACCATCTTATTCTGTTGCAACTTATTAGTGAGTAGTACTTCGTAGTTGTGAATGGGAAGAGCGCAACCATGTGCAAAGTAAAGAGATAACCCCGTCTTCTGATTCACATCCAACTGATGCATGACATGAGATTGTTGAAATTCCTAAATGTAAGCAATTTTGTATGGACTATTTTTTGGCTTTGGTAGTTGCCTAGATTTCTTTCCATGAAGGGATATTTCACAATTGGGAAAGTTTACCAAATATAAATTGGGGCAACTCTATTGGCAGAATCTCATGTATGGTGCTTTGTCCAAAATGAATCCATCTGATCAAATTCAGCATGAAAATGCTAAATGCTAAGCAAATGAATGAATGATTTTAATAACGTCCACAAGGTCAAAGCAGCCAAAGAAACACTGCTAATTGTTTTACCTGTGATCCCATTGACAGTAGTCATCTTCAGATGATAAAATAACAAGCTTCACATCTTTCATAAGCATTACCAAATTCAGAGTCAGCAACAAGCTTAGTGATAGTTGTAGCAAGTTTTTGGTAAGGCGTTCATGTGGCACAAAAGAAAGACCAATCAAGTCACCCAATCAATTTACACCCAATAGGCCTAGTGCTAAGAAATATGTAGTTTGGCAGTCTATGTAGGTAATAAGCTAATCAGATAGGTTCCCATAAACATGTTAAATTCATTAATGTCATGTGAACTGCACTGTTACACTTAATCAAATTTATTTTAAGCTGATCAAAGATCATCATTCATAAAGATAGACAAAACAATAATCTTGCATTTGATTCACTTGCTTTTAGTATCTACAGTAACAAGTCTGTGTCATCTGAATTTCATTTGTTAAACGAATGGTCTATCTAACCTGATGCATTAGTGTACTTTCTACTATCAAATTAGAGACAGCAACTCATTAGAATCAAATTTTGCTACAAATGATGGCACAAATTCCATTCTGTGAAGGCACTAAATTTGCATAGTTTCAGAAGAATAAATGGCAATTGATCCAGACATAACCTAGGCAGACTTGTCCACAGAAAAACAAACAAATGAGAAGAAATGAGCCTTTGATTAATTACACCAAACACCATTATAACTTGAATGATTTAAATAGAATCCGTGAACCTGAGCATTATAGAATTACATGTACATCAATTGAACAAAGAATATAGAAGAATTTATTAATTACATAAAACTGTCTGCTCACAGTTGCAACCATGGTTGTAACCTGCTTGAGACTTTCAAATCTTCAACCCCACCAAAGTCAATTTTCTTTCCGAGCTTACTGTCCGCCTCATCTTCTATAGACAAGAGAGCTTGATTATTGTACAAGAATTGTCCTTGTTTTGGGTAGGTGCCCAGCCACCAAGACTGAAAAAAGGGAGGGTTCATTTTGCTGCGAGCTTCAGCATTGAAAGGCTTGTGAGGATTTTTAACGTTCGCACCTAAAACATTGAGTTGTCTAGCTTCAGAATCATCATCTACAGGGGCAGGCAAATTTAAGTCAAGCATCTCCGGCCTCATAGGGGCCTCCTTGATGCTCGACACGGTACTAATAGTATCTGAATTTCCCGCGCTACCCCAGTGACATCTTTTATGACCACCCAAAGCTTGCCCTGAAGGAAAAGTCCTATGACAAATTGAGCATTCATGGATCCTGGCCTTTTTAAGAGAAGAAGGAATACCCGGCTGAAGTGTTGTTTCTCCGCTTTCCTCTCTCGCATCATCAAAGGCATGTTTGGTATGTTCCTTGGCAGAGGGCTTTCGGAAATCGTTGGGCAACTGAGAATCCGCTGATCTACTAAGCCGCTCCTCATCTGTAATCTCTTCTTCTAGGCTTTCATTCTCCTCCATCCCATCAATCCTTGAAAAACAACCCTTGACCTTCTTATGGCTAGCCCTGTGACCTCCTAGTGCCTGATATGAATGAAAAGTCTTATTGCATGTAGTGCACTCATACCTTGTTTTCTTATCATCGGAAGGATCCACATTAGCATCCACCGTCTTAGTTTTAGGCCTCCTCTTGATGCATTTGGGAAGCTCTAAAGCATTGCTGATCTTGGGCGCCTTGAGGTCAGTTGATAGAGGGAAACCAGGCTCACCATGGACTTGGAGCTTTTGGGAGGCGTTGTTAACACCACTGGCAAGCATTACAAGGCAGAGTGCCATGTCCTCTTCTTCATTAGTATCTGAACTGAATTGCTCTTCATGATGTGACAGACTCAGTTCTTCATGATGAGACGGAATTGCATACCTGGGCCTCCTGGATCTCTTTCCCTTCATCCACCTATCAAAGCTTCTTGAATTCTCATTTAAATGGTTCTCAATCTCAGCCTCACTCTCACTCTCGGTAAACCCTTCTTCTTCTTCTGGGGATTGGGAGCCCATCACAAAGGGGTATTCCTGATCCGAAAACCGCCAATTGCGTTTGGGATTCCTCCGAAGAGTATACAATTCATCAGCAACACCATTGAATTCCTCGCCCTCTTCTCCATCTTTCTCCGCTGATTTAAAAAGCATCCTCTTCTTCTCACCGGGTTCCCCCATGGCCGCAGTGCCGTGAGCTCTCATATGACCACCCAGGGCTCTTCCAGATACAAATCTCTTGCTGCAAATCTTGCAGAAGTATCTCAAATTCCCAACGGAATACTCCTGCTCCTCCAGCACTTGTTCTTCCTCCTCCTCTTGATTATTTCCCACCTCCAGAGCACTCAATTTATCCACTTCTGTCATGCTGTGAACTCCACTTCTACTCCGCCTTCAATCCTAAGCAGTGTAGAAAACAAATCGCTACTCAAGCTAATTGGGATTATGAGCCACTGGAGGCGGCTTTAAATCAAAGTGGGCATGTGGGCATGACGGTTTAATTGCGTGCGAAGTGGGACAGCTGAAATTCAGTGGTCAAATTGGTGTGGGTAACTTGCAGATGGAATGGAAGAAGGAAATGCAATGTGTAAAGAAAGGAAAAAGCATGGAGAGTGGAGTGTAGTGTGGAAGTCATCTTGTTCTACTGATGCTTCCTTCCACCACGCGCTCAATGCCTTGACTTCCTCTCATTTATCCTCCTCCCATATGAAACCTGCCTTCGTGGCAACAGGGGACCCCCTTCCCCTTGTGGGTCTCGCTTAAACGCCGTGCATGTTTCTTAACCATGATCCAACTCTCAAACCCAGCTAAATTTCAGGGCAGCGAGAAAATTCGCCGCTAGAAAATTAGCACATTGGAAGAGTGTGCTCTTTTGGAAAAGGCATCTACCGTCACACATTTTTTATCTTTCCTTCTGTGCAAAGAAAACTCCGCGCTTCTTTCCTTCATTTTTGGGATTATTATTATCTTATGCTGGGTTTTCTTTGGAGTGAAAGTCTCATATATTCGAGAAACCAGAAAAAAACAAGTGCATGGTCGACATGGCTTCACACGAGGATTACTTCGAGGGAGAAGTAACTTAATTGGGTGGAATTAGTTGTTACATGATTTTTTTCTTTAGGGTGGATCTGATTTTTGTTTGGAAGTTTACATAAGGATTTAAATTTTTTAAAAAGATTTATCTAAGAGTTTTTTAATAATTTTTATATTTTATAGATTTTATTTATTTTAATAAAAATAAGGTTAAGCTTCTTTTGATTTTGGAAGAAAATTAATTTGAGCTAATTAGAAGTTAACTATTATTGTATCTTTAAGGACTAAATGTGGTTGCTTATGACTTTATATAATCCACCTTCAAGAGATATGAATATATGCAACAGACACATTTCATTAATGTAGATTGTGCAGACATGTGGTATAAAGTTGTGGAACTTTGTTTTCTCCTATTATTTACAAATACTTTTGAAATTAGAAATAGCAATTGATCTTTTTGACTTTGTAAATGTAATATGGTTTTTAATATTTTCTATTTTTTAAGTTAGTCTATTACAATTAGTTTAGGTCTTAATTTTTTAATGATTTTAATTTATTTTTTAAATTAGTTTAGTTTTTTTACTTCAAATATTGATTTTTTAATTTTTATAATTTTATTTAATCAATATGATACTTTTGGAAGGATGTAAATTTTTGGATTAATATTTATTCTAAAATTTTTCCTTTCAATTTTTCATAATAATTTTTTTGAGATTTGTTTAAATGATTATTTTATTAATATATGATAAATTGAATATGAATAAATAACATCTTAATTATTAGAAGAATTTTTTAAATGGTATTTCATTTATATCACATATTATATATAATTTAATTTATTTGAATGAGATTGCATTTTAAAAATAATAATTTTATTATCAAATTCTTAGTTGTAAGAACAAAAGTGTACAACTACTAGTTAAAGTCATGGATGAAATAAGTTAGCTTTATTCAATGACATGAATCTTATAGTCACACTCACAATTAAAGAAATTAGATTGAAAAAGAATTAGTATTTAAAAAAATTATTTGTCTGATAAACATATGGTGTCAAGTGGATTATTAATTCAACAAAAGTTAAATCAAGGTCACTAGAAGTAATCAATCAAAGTATCCTCATAGATTGAAGGGGGTTATACAAAATGTAGAGTACCAACAACATGTGACAATGATGTTAAATATCATTAAATATTTAGATAAAATAAGATATTTTAATTGAATGACACATGATCTTATATTAACACTCTTTTACATCCATACTCACAACCAACAATAGAAAGTCTAGAATTTCAAGATAACATGATCATAATGGTTAAGAAAATTAGACACAAAAATTACTTTTTATACCAAGTAAACTTTTGGAGAGTGGGAGTTATGTGCACCTATCAAACTTTCACATTTCAAACATACATATTTGACACTAGAATAACCTAAATCAAATCCATCAGTAACTAAAAAATTTCAAGGGCTCTAACATAGTAGAAAAAAAGGTGATTGACTCCCCTTCTCATTTTTTGATTTTTAGTCATCCTACATTTTGAGTGCAAAAATCTATGGGCTAACTTAAAACTTAGATATTTATAGCTAAGGTACTTGAAAATATTTAGAGTTACATATAATTTACAATAGTGTAGAAAGTATGAAATATCTTTTAAGTCGTGAATTGGTTAGAAAGAAGATAAAAGAGGTTGCAACGTAGAACCATGTATTAGCTTGTGTGATGCCCTAGGATATTTTATAGTCTGGTCTAGTTTTATTTTATATTAAAAGAATCTAACCAGAGACTACATTATATGCAGATACTAAAAAGGACTGTCATGAATCAATCCTGTATTGGACCCTCATGAGGGGATTTACATAGTATGATCAACAACTAACAATAAGAATTTAGTCCTAGTACTACCATAAACATCCTCATTACATAACATCATCATATCAATGGACTTTATACAAAAACTTAACTAATAAAAAATAAATTCCAAGACAAACAATGAGGCTAAAAAATAGTCAACATATTAATAACAATCGACTAGTGGCACTATCTAAACTTTGGTAGCTACTCCATCAATGTTAGATTCATGATTGTATTTACTATTACCCACCATCTTGTCTTGAATCTTTAGCTTCTACATATACTTATTTAAATTTTCCATTTCCCTCTGGTTAAACATGTCTTTGTGCATAATCAAGTACTTGCATGAAACCATATCCTTCTTATGTATCAACAATTGCCCTTCACTCATAAGCATCATGAAATGATCTTTGGAGATCTCCAAAGTAGCAGCAACCTGTGACATAACATGAAAATGTATGAGTTTACAATGAAATTCAGTAAGTTGCCTCCTTCACCTTTGGAAGATCTCTCCATTTTCATCCTTCCAAAGTAACCACAAAATCTCACAAGTAAGGGTAGAACAAAAAAGATTAGCTTTTAAATCAAATGATTCCACAAATCCAAATAAAATTTTGCTCTAGATAAACCTAGAGCACTATTCCACTTAATAGGGGGGCCAAGAAAAATAGACCAAATTCCATGACATAATGACATTCAAAAAACAAGTGTTCATAAGTCTCAAGGAGAGAACAAAACTCACAAATAATCACACTATTCTTATCATGAGGAATAGAGAAACCAACATCAAGTTTTCTTAAAAGAAGCAACCATCTAAGGCAAGATTTTTTAGCAACATGATATGTTTTTGGATTCGATTATGTACATAATTTTTAGCATCAATGTTTTCGGATCTGTTGATGCTAAAAATTATGTACACAATCAAATCTAGAAACATATCATGTTGTTAAAAATGGATTGTTGAAACCTAATAAAATTCATCAAGACTTTTTAGGTTCACAAGGGGAGTGCCAATATAAATCAAAGATAAAATGTCATTTGGAAATAGACCACCCCAATCCCCAGCCATGGTTCACTCTATCAAAAATAGAATAATCTCTTTTTATCATGTAATAGATTTGTTTAGTAGATATCTTAAGAAACTCTGAATCATCCTCCCATTTAGCCCACTAAATAAAATGGTTAGAATTGAAGATAACACCAGGAAAAAACATGCCCAAAGCCTTAGAAACAATAGAATAAGTCTTCTTCTAAGTAATAGGGATATTATACTTGGAAAAGAGCTCCTCTGAAGTCCCCAGTCGATTGTCAACTCACACATCTTACACTAAAGATATACCCAGTTTGAACCAATTCTTAGAAGAGTAGTTCTTAGTAGGAGCTAGGGGTTACCCTTTTGCCTCCACATCCCACCATGAAGATCTATCAATGACAGAGTAGGTAAGAAATCCTCCAACAACCTCCCTATTCTTGAAAAAGCTCCTAGAAATACCCTGGGCCTTCCAAATAGATTGAAAAACATTAGAACCAAAAACAACCAATTGAAAATTACCAAAGATTTTGTCACAAAAAGTAACTCCTTTCCAAGTTTTTCCTTTCTTGATACTGGACTTAGAAATATTGTTCCTTATTAGAACCTTCCATGGTTCTTCTCCAGAAAGGGATTAAATAATCCACTTTGAAGCCAAAGCTATCCCACAAGACCTGAGGCCTTTGATACCAAGCCCCTTCCACTTCTTGGGAAGACAACACCACTCCCATTTCAAACAATGCATTTTTTATTACCCAAGCCATCAGACCACAAGAAGTCCCTTATAATTCTCTCCAAGTTATTAGATTGATATTTTTCAAAGAGCCAAGCATAAGAAAAGTATATATGATGAGTTAACAACACCTTATGGACAATCTAAATCCTCCCAGCTAGAGACAAGGAACTAGTTTTCCATTTCATATATATATATATATATATATATATATATCAATTTTTGGATATAGCCAAGATGAAATATCTTTAAGAGAAGGATCAATGGAGAAGGGGATCCCCAAATATCTAATAGTGGATTTAGAGCCAAGCCATTACCACCCTTTATCAACCACCTAATCAAGAGGATCAATCTTCCAACCAATTATTGAGAACTTGTGTGTAGCAACTTTTGAACTAGAAACCAAATAGAAAAACTACAATCTATTGACCATATTATCAAAATTACTTTCCTCTAGAACCACAAAGAGGGCAGTATCATCTACAAATTGGGCACTTAGAAGAGGCTTATTGTTAGGAAGAGTGATACCACTAACCAAGGGTCCAAGCTAAGGAGATCTAAGGATATAATAAAAAACATTTGTTGTTATCACAAATAGGACAAAAGCAATGGGACAACCTTATCTTATAGACCTATAGAGAAAAATAGTATTGGTCAGTTCATGGAGGAGTCTTTTAAAAGGATACTTATCCATTTGCAAAAGTTGAGAGGGAAACCAAAAGCACGAAGTATGCCCAAGACAACTTGGTCATTCAATCCTTTCATAAGACTTCTCAAAATCAACCAACACCATAACATCATTCTGCCCTTCACACTTCACCTAGTGCATTGCCTCCCAACTAGTGATAAGGTTTTCTAAAATGAATCTACCTCTAATGAAACCAGTTTGAGTAGGGGAAATAAACTCACCTAGAAAACCTCCAATTCTCCTAGCAAACACTTTGACAATGATCTTATAAGACAAGTTGAGTAAAGTAATAGGTCTCCAATTTCACACTTGGGATTTATCACCCCCTTTGGGGAGAAGTTTAATAATAACCTAGTTAATCTTTGCTCCAAGGGATCCTTTCTCAAGAACATTTTCATATAATTCTAAAAGTTTAGGGCCAACCCAATCCAAATTATTCTTATAAAAATCAATAGGAATACCATATGGGCATGGGGATTTATCATTAGCTAGAGATTTGATGACACTTTCAATTTTCTCTAACTTAATAGGAGTATCTAACCAATTTTTTGTACTAGTTGAAATTTCCCTAAGAATGAGCTTAAGACAACTATCTAGCGTTGAGATGTTCTTATCATTATGTTATGAGGTAAAGAGGTTTTGGTAGAAATTATAAAATGTCTCTTTGATGAAACTAGGATCTTCACATACCTGCCCATCAATTTGAATTTCATCAATCCTTTCCCTTTTTTGCTTAGCTCTTATAATGTTAAAGAAATATTTGGAACCTTTATCCTTTTTTGGTTAGCTCTTATAGTGTTAAAGAAATATTTGGAACCTTTATCCCATTCCTTCATCTAGTTCATTCTAGCCCTAGTCTTTTGCCCTTTAATTTTAAATTATTGAAGCCTTATTAATCCCCATTTAGTAAGGACTAACTAATCCTCTAGATAAGGATCATGCAACCTTTGCTTTGCAATTCTTTTTCAATGTGATTTAACGTATTGTGCAAAAACATTTCTTCTGCAACCCTCATAGAGGCTTGACTCTTACCTATAATCTGATAGGTTTTCCTCTAGGTAGAAACTAAAAAATACCATTTTCCCTGAGTTTCCTATCTTGGTTACAAAAATTTCTCAAGTTGGAAACCATTCTAATTTTTTCATTGACGTCTTCATCTTTTAGTAGGGAGACATTCAATTTGAAGGGGTTCTCCTTCTTTCCACTATTACGAAAACCATCACCTTCTTCAAAGTACACACAAGTTGAAATAGGATAATGGTAAGACATGGAAATCAAGGAGACACTAATAGGATTATGCCCAACCTTAAAAGAATAATTAAAAGTATGATTCTCCCCATAAATCCTATCCAATCGACAATACATTCTCTAGTTTCCCTTCTAATTATTACACCAAGTGTACTAGATATCATTATATGTCTTTTTCTAACTAGCAAGAGGATTAATGATATTAAAATTCCTCTTAAGGTTGACCTAAAAGAATTGTTCATTACCCTTCCATGTGTGTCCAATACCTCCACTTTTATCCTCCTTGTTCTCTATCATGTTAAAATTACCCACAAAAATCCAATGAGCCTTTGGGAGCCTAGATAAGCCAATTCCATAGACTAGAGCTATCCCTATAATCATTAGGATCATAGACATTAAAAATACCAAAAACCTCATACTTGTGTTTGAGGGTGACCCAAAGATCCCTTTGGAAAGGGGAGGCACCATTAGCAATGATTTTGTCAACCCACTGGGGACCAAAAAGAATAGCAATGCCCCCTTTACCTCTAAGATGATTGGAGTAAAAACTAGTCGATTGATTCTACAAAAACCTCAATGGTATAGGCTTGGAAACCAAAAACCTTAATTTATTGAAGAGAAATGAAATCCTTGGATTTAATATTGTTACACCACCTTTTTACCAGGTATATCCTATCTGCCATCTCCAGGCCTCTCACATTCCAACTATGTATGTACATTGTTTATGTAGTTGATTTTTAGAATTATTATAGAGTCTATTAAAATAGTCTTGAATATCTTTACCATTTTTCTTACTTCCATTAGAGAGAGATTGTCTCTCAACAATCTTTCTTTTCTTCTTAGAGGACTTGTTAGCTACCTCAATGAATTGAGGTTCTATTACTGAATCAACACTAGCCTTAATAATAATCTCATTATTGGATGAACCACTAGGAGCTTTATCATTAATAGGAGGGCCATCAAAGGTTCCCCTAACACACTTCTCTCTTTCTTTAATAGAGATAAGAGCAAGTTGTTGAACATTTAATTTCTATGGAGGTCACCAATATTCAAACTATTATTCTCAAAACTATGAGTTACTTGACAATTAGATGAGGACTTGACTACCCCTTTTCCTAATGTAGGAACTACCTCATAACTCTCCTCAAACAAAGGATTACGTAGACTAAAAAATTTATTATTGTTCATTGTACCTATGATAGGATCAACATTGCATGATGCATCCAATTGAGAGTCAGGACCATTACTAGCGAGGCCATCTTTAGTGTTAATTGACTTACCCTTATCCCTATTATGAAGATTAGTGTCAAACTTAAGGTTTTGATTATTTGTCAGAGCCGAATAGTCATTTTTAGTATGGCCATTCTTCTTATAGTGAAAACAACACCTAAGGTTACCTAGGAGAGAAACTTTCCACAAAAATCGATGTTCTTCTAAAACCATCGAGATGGCTTTAGGAAAATCAATATCTAGAGCAAGAGCATCGAGAACCCTAACATTAAGATGAGGAAGAGTATGCTTAGACTCTTCAACTTATAAGATAGAGCCCAAAGGTTGCACCATTTGAGGTATGAAGGCCAAAATTTTGGCTACAAATTCCTAATCTCTATCCAATGAAGATAAGAATGTAAAACCAATTGTTCAAAATTCTCATTTATCAACCATTGAAAATCCATAAAAATGGAACCACCCACATTCTAATAGCCTTTCTTTAAAACCCTATCTTTCATACCATGAGATTTGAAGAAAACAACAAATAAACCTTTTTGAATCATCCTACAAGAACTAATTTGAATGCCAAGTTTCCTCCCCCATATGTTTGCAATACAATTATCAAAAAAAAATTGAGAGGGAAGAGAATATTTATCTATAAAAACAAAGAAAATGAAAACATCTCTTAACCTTGACTATTCCTTATGGATAGCCTTAACCATATTCTCATTTAGAGAAAGAGAGAGAATTCTAGGTTCATGGAGAGGGGCCTTACCAACTCCACCTTCGTCAGCTAATGCTCCCTCTAACTCATCTCCACCTTGTCTATGTCCATCAATTGTGGGTCTATCACTACCCTTATCTCTACAAAAGACTCCATTAAAGTTTATCAAAGGAGGACACTTTAGCAAGGTCTATTCAGAAACTATGACTTTATATGAGGATTTACCACCTGTAGATCCACTTCCATCTTTGGTTTCACCATCGTCACCACCACCTAGTTTCAAGACTTTGTCAACATCCATTTCTTACAAGGTTTTATCATTTCCAAACATGGTATTTTCTTGCTCATGTGAATCAAGATGGGAGTCGAGAAAACCTGGCTCTGAAGGCATAATAACAAAGACTCCCAACCCACCCTAAAGCAAAAGTATTGAGCACTTGAGGGAAAACAATAAAAAATAAGAATGCCATCAATCAAATGAAAAAAGGAGAAAAAGAAAAAAGACATGTGGAGGTCACCGTTGTCTGTAGCTGTACGAAGGGTTCTAGGACCACCACATTGCTCTAAGCTTCATACAATTGTAGAGCCATGATCAATTAGTTTGGTCTAGTTTTTCAATTTATTATTTTGGTTATTGAAAAGGAATCCCAACATCATATTTGCTTCAATTTTCAATCACAATAGGTTTCTCTAAAATTTGATTTGATATTAATCAAAAAATGTATGGATCTCTTATGATAGTAAAAGAAAAAAAGTAAAACTAAATAAAATATAGAATAAAATAAATCAATTAAATTATATTCCATAAGGTTCTAGGATTATATAGGAAAAAAATAATAGTTATATGCAAATATAATCAATATCATAACAAAGTAAAGCACACATAAATGAACATAAGATACACAGATTTAACATGGGTCACCTAATCCCTAGGCTACATCCACCAAATAAAAACTCCAATATTATAATCCAATAACTTCAACCTAATAAAATATTCAATCTCTCTTATAGCTCAATATTGCTACAAGAAGCTATATATTTTACATTAGGAAAATCCCTAACCCTAAGCCAATATTACATGACTTATGTTGGCTTAACAAGTTAACCCTAAACATAATTGAAAATTCAACCATGGGAAATGGTTGATGAGTCAACTCAAAAATGATTAAAAGGTGTAAAATACTTTCGTGATCAATCACCAAAAATAAAAAATCTCCCACTTAGGCATTGAGCAGGATCCACACTAAACCATCTCCCACTTGGAAACCAACCTTTTAGCCACACCACTACCCTTGAAGCTCCCACTGCATTGATGCGTCTTGGAAACTGTTATTTTATTATGTTTAGTCTAGAAGACCAACTAGACTTGTAGATGAGTTTAGCTTCTCCCTTGTCACTACCTTTATAAACATATCTTCTTGATTATCATATATACATGTATTTTTTTCAGCTTTATTGTCCATCATCTAGAACTATCCAAATGAAATGGTATCACAACTCTATGTGTTTTGTCTTTGAGTGTAGAACATAATTCTTGGCAAGATGAATGACACTCTAACTATTTGTAAATAGATAATCATCCATCTATGGGTGCTCCAACTCTTCCATGAAAATAGAAGCCATATCATCTCCTTGGTTACCTCTATAGTAATAACATGCCATGCCTTTGTAGTGGATAAAGCATTCACCTTGTGTAATTAAGAAGTCCTATTCACTGTTGTCCCACCAATAATAATACAAATTTTGTAGTACTTCTCCTAGTATCTAGACCCCCTACTAAAAATGAGTCAACATAGCCTTGTAGATCAGTAGTAGAGCCCCAAAAATTTAAACATTTACTAGATGTATCTATAAAGTATCCGAGAATACATTTGGTTACATTCTGATGCTCAATTCTAAGATGACTCATATACCTACTATTGACTCTCACAACATGTGCAATATCTAACCTAATGCATACCATGACATACATTAAAATTCTTATAACTAAAGCATAAGGTGCCTTGGGCATTTTATCTTCCTCTTCCTATGTCTTTGGACACATCTCCTTATTCAATTTTAAATGACTAGGAAAACGTGTACTAATAGATTTGGCATTATCCCTATAGAAATTTTGCAACACCTTCTCAACATAATCAACTTGAGATAGAGTGAATTTTTTGTTATTCCTAGCTCTGTCAATTTTCATACCACAGATTTGTTTGGCTATCCCCAAATCCTTCATAGAAAATGAATGTTCTAACTATTGATTCAATCCCTTGATATGATCCATGTTTGACCCAATTATAGGCATATCATCAATATATAAGCATAAAATAATATAGTTGTCATCATCTAACCTCTTAAAATAAACATAAATTTTTGAATGGCACCAAGTATATCCATGGTCATTCATAAAATCTAGTCAAATTTAAGATACCATTTCCTAGGCGCTTTCTTTAAGCCATATAATTTTTTCTTCAATCTACACACAAGATTATTTTTACCTTTGACCTCAAACCTCTATAGTTGTTTCATATATATTTCTTCATCCAAATCACCATGAAGAAAAGTTTTTTTAACATCAAGTTGTTCCAAATGCAAATCTTTAGTAACCATAATACTTAAAACAATATGAATAGACTTTATTTTAACAACTAGAGAAAAGATCAAAATCAATGCCCCATTTCTTTGCAAATCCTTTTATAATTAACCTAGCTTTAAATGTTTTCTTACATCCATCCTCTTTTTTTAGCATGTGAGCCCATTTATTTTGTAAAGGCCTTTTACCTATAGGTAATTTATATAAGTCCCAAGTCTGATTTTTTAGGAAGGGTTCCATTTCTTCTATCATTGCAAACTCCCACAAAATACTTTTATCCACCTAAACAACTTCATCATATCCTTATGGTTTACTAATATATGCTGATACAATAGAGTACAAAGAGGGAGAAAATCTTTCAAGAGGTCTACTTATCCTTATTGACAATCTAACATTCACTGGGGTTTGTGGTATTTTTTGTTATTGTTATTGTGGAGCATGATGGATTGTTGAAATGCCATCCTTTTCAATATCATCTAGCACTACATAATCATTTTATTTCTTCTCATACTACTGCAACAAATCTTTGTACAACACTTTCTCACTGAATATGACATCCCTTCTTTTTACAATTTAATTATTTTCAAAATCCTAAAGTCTATAGCCAAATTCATTTATGTCATATCCACAAAATATACATTTCTTAGATTTATCTTCTAGCTTGGTTCTATTATCAAAATCTATATGTGCAAATGCTTCACAAGTGAAGGTTCTGAGAAAAAATAACTCACCTTCTTACTTGTCTATTCTTCCTCTAGAATACCACAACCCAAAGGAGTGGAGGGACCTCTATTGATTAAATATACAATACTACTAACAACCTCTACTCACATGTTTAAAGGTATCCCAACATATAACTTCATACTCCTTGCACACTCCATTATTGTTTTATTCATGTGCTCAACCACTCTATTTTCTTGTGGAGTCCTTGGAATAATTTTTTGTCTATTAATACCATTATAAGAACAACAATCTATAAACTCTTTGCTGCAATATTCACCACCATTATCATACCTAAGACATTTTAGTCTTTTACCAGTCTCATTCTCAACCAAGATTTTCCATTTTTAAAAAGTTTCAACTACATCTAATTTCTATCTAAGTAAATAAATCCATACTTTCCTAGGTGCATCATAAATGAATGTAACATAACACTGAGAGCCACTAAAGGAAGATACTTGAGCTATTCCCTATACATATGTATGCACAATCTCTAATTTCTCATTTTTCTTTTTCTTCTTGTTCTTCACAAAACTAACTCTTTTTTGCTTTCCATACATGAAACTTTCACAAAAATCCACATTGAGAATTTTTATATCTGGTAAAACTTTCTTTGAATGAAGTAATTTCATGCATTTTTCACTCATGTGCCCAAGTTTTTTGTTCCATAGTATTTTTTCAGAATCTAAAAGAAGTATTTGATGTTCATCCTTCTCAACTATAGAAAATGTTCCCAAACACAATTTTTTCTCTAAAATAATTAAAGTAGAAGGAAAAGTATGACCTATACAAAGATATAAGGTGTCTTCTTTCATACCTTTTTCTACTACTAAGGAGTATTTTGAAACCTTCCAATTTTTATCATTAAAATTCATTGTGCAACCCATCATCTAGTTTCCTTGCTGAAATTGAATTTCTACTCAACCCTAAAACATGTCTTATGTCTTGTAGTATCTAATGCTTACCATTCTACAACTTAATCTTAATTCTTCCATTTCCAACAATGAGACATGGTTCATTATCTCCCAAATAAACTAGCCCAAAATGCCCTTAGGCATAAACAACAAAATAACTTCTACGGGGTGTAGCATGAAATGATGCCCTTGAATCTAAAACTGATGAATTGTTAATATTTTCTAAAGAGAGAAGAAAATAATCCTCTTCTTATTTATTATTTATGGCATTTACCTCCTTATTTCATTCTCTCTTATCTCCTTTATTATTCTTCTAAGACCAACAATCTTTCTTCTTATGGTCTGGTTTCCCACAATACCATAATCTCTTGCTCCTCTAGATTGAGACCTCGTTCCCTTTAATTTTCCTCTTAATTTCCCATGATTTCCAAAATTATTTTCTCTCTTGTATTGATTTTTCCTTTTCTTTGTTCATTCAAGATACTTCCCAATGAAGATTTGTTAGCATGAATGCTTGATGTTTTTGGAGGTATGATTGTATGGGGGAGATTTTTAGTATGTTAGAAAGATGATAGAGTTCTAAGGCATTGTATTCATGACTGTGTTTTCCATTGATGTCAACATATGAGTTTTCTAGTCAGTTCATCCAGAGTTACAAAAGAAGATTGATTCCACTAGATTCATGGTTAGAGAGTTATGTTCTACACACTTATATGAGAATTCAAGAATGTGTTTTGATGTTGTGTCTATGTTCACTAAAAGTGATATGAAAATTTATGTAAGTTACAAAAGATTTTGTGGAGACTCTTAAAGTGAGTATCTGGAAAGTAAGTATTGGTAATTGTTTTGGAAACCTTTTGGTGAGATTGAAGATCATTCAATGGGATTGGATTATGGTTGAAGACATGTTCAAGATTCTATGGCTAATGTGAGAGAATCAAATGTTCATTCTTTGAATGTTTGTGATGTTTATTTTTCACATTATTCCCAAGAGGACAACTATTGTTATATCATTATGGGAAGTGTATATTTTAATGAAACATGTAATGTAGTATCTTATTGTGGTCCTAAACTATTAATTTTAATTTGATAAAGCCTCAAGGTTGACTCACTTCTAATTTTTAGGACTTAGTATAAAAGAAAGTTTGTTTCCTTGGTTGTAATCATTAGTGAGATCATATGGTATGTTATGTGAGATTTTAATGCAAATTGTGCAAGAGAAGAGTAGAGATTGATGTTGAGGATGTATTGTGAGTTTCAAAGGAGCTGTAATGGAAAATAAGTTATTGTTTAGCCAATACATGTACATGTATATGTTATCCAAAATATTGTTTAGTGAAGATAGTCTTGAAGTGATTTGGATAGCAGGTTCAATTGAGTTCCTATAAGCTCCTAATAGGGTTGCCACAACTCCTAACAGCTTTGAAATCTCCTAAAATGGATTCAAAGTATTCTAATAGGGACTCATATGTACTGATTATATTTCATTCCAAATCCTAATAGATTCTATCCTTTCATAAGGAAATTTTTATATTAGTACATCCTCTTGTGGGCATCATTCCCATCGAGGTTTTCCATTTGATCAAGAGTTTCCCTACTTAACAAATGTTGTATTATTGTCTTTGATTATCTTTCTATGGTTGTTGCATCTTTTGATTACATGTTTTAGACTTGATAAAGTTATTATAAGTTGTTTTAAGCACATAACTAATTTAAGACCCCTCCCCTCTTAGTTATATTGGTGGACTTCACTTTCTAACAATTGGTAAGAACATTAGTGTTGAGATTATGTGTGCTGCACACATTGCATGATATTATATTGTATTATTTTATTTTATTATGTAATGTTGCACTTAAGAAGACCTAGATGGACCTATAATACGAAGAGATTCCCAATAGATATACTTGATGAGTTGTATTGTAACATTGTGATAATATTTGATGTAATTATTTAATATTGGAAAAAATAATTAAATAAACAATATTAAATGTGGGGTTAATGGGTTATCTAGCACATAGTTTATGTAATACCACTTGGTGGTTTTGTGGGACTTGCTACTATATAAGCAACCATAAGGGTAGTTGTAGATACAAGAGAAGGGCAAAAGGCAAAAAGGAAATTTAAGAAAGACAAGGCTTAACAGGTTAGCCAAGGGAGCATTTCTGAAGGTTGGAGGCATGATATGGGATATGTGGATTCATGCATGTTCACATGGATTGCTTGGTTGTGGCTATGGCTTTGAAGGCTTCCATGGTTGTATTGTAGTGGTATTTTCACTGAACAATACATGGTGATGGATGCTTTTGGAGGCTAGATTTTTCCCTTAATGAGGGTTTCTTAGGGTATATCTTGTGTCAAATTTTTGTGGGTATGTTGTCTATTCTTTTGCATGTGGATTTCAATTACATATTTATTTCAAATCTACTATGGGTTATGTGGAAACAGTAATATTTTTGGTTGCAAGTTTCCTCACAAGTGGTATTAGAGCTATGGTTGTGTTGTTATAACCCTAGATTGAATCGATAGGAATGCATGAGAGGATAAAAGAAAGGGTAAGATATATGGATTTGGTAGGTTGTTTATTGCAGTTATGAGGTTTTGGATTTGTTGTTATGATGGGATGTTGATAGATTTTGGGCATGTGAAATTGTTGGTTAAAAGAGTTTTTTGGATGTTTCATTTAAATGAGAGTTTTAGGAGGGAGCTTTTAGAAATGACCTCTTAGGAAAAAATAGACCTCACCATTAGGTCCAAGTTGGTTTTTCCATAAATTTTGATATATAATATGCCCTAGTTTGGCCATGTTGATAGAAAATGCAAAGGGTTTTTAGTTTTAGCTCATGACAACTATCAAATTTAATCTCATCCAAATTTTTGTCATAAAAAAAATCCTAATGAAAATTGTAAAAAGACTACCTTGGTAAAATAATCTTAACTTTCTCTTAGGACATTGGATTTTGGACTTCTTATAGTTGTTGGAAAGCTAATACAGGGTACTACAACTTCATGTAGATTTGATTATGTGATTTTGACATTTTGTTAGATTTTAAGAGCCCAAAAGTTAGATGTTATTTATTTTCAGCATAGATTAGGGCATACCTTGGGCATATAGAGTCAGATTTTGGATTTTGAGTAGTCAACAAAAAGCTCTTGGAGAGATCTACACATTGGTACAGATTTAGTGTAGGTTTGACATGGTTTATTAGGTGATATATTAATTTGAATAGTTTATGATATATATTGACTATGGTAACATTGTGAGTTTATGAAACTGTGTATTTTTTAGATTTGAGATTTGATTGTATACTCAACTTATATTTTAGATTGGTCTCATATGATATAATTACTAGTGCTTGGTTTGAATATGTATAATGACTGGTTTGGTCTACAAGTTACATAGTATTTTAAGAGGTCTATACTTACATGTTGTATTTATGGCCTGCATATAGGTTATCTTTTCCCATTGATCTTTTATTATTGATACATGTTTAGATTGGTGACTTGGATTTGGATTGTCTAAGCCCTTAGTCACATGAGTTTTTGATTTATTTTCATGTAGAAGGGACAAGATGTTGTTATTAGGTATGGTCATGGCAGAGGATTATGGTTGACTATTTTATACTGACAGGTTGGGCACATTGATAATTAGTTTCTTGTTTCATAGATGTGATCATGGTGCCATGATTGGATATATAGGTACATCTTTGATTCTCATTGATTTAGATTCCTCATTTGGTTATGGTTATATATCTTCTTAGTTGATGATCATGGTTATTTGAGGAGCTCATGATGTGCACTTTGAGTTCTTTGATGGTGTGATACCTTGATTGATTCTCATGGTTAGAGGATGATTTTTTCATCATGATGTCATGGATAGCTTGGATACTTAGTTTAGTGGGAGCTTGTAACAATGATGAGGTGGCACTATAGGATTGATTCCAGATTAGGTTTGTATCTTCTTGGTTTGAAGATCTTGGTTTTACTTGGTATTGACACATTGGTTGTGTGTATAGACTTGGAGGATCTTCATGTAGGATATGAATGCTATGATGTCATGGGTGACTCAGTACAACAGTTGAGTGGGATTTGTTGACATTGATATACTTATTGAGTATTTGTAGACGTCAGAGGTTTGTCTTAGATCATGTTTTTGTAGAAGTGCCTTTGATATTTGTGTGGTGCACTTGGTTTTCTTCATGGTGTGTGGATACAATTACATCTTGAGGAATCATGGGGTTCTTGGTAAAGGTGTGGTTTATGCTTTCATTAACATGTTATCCTTGGTGTTATGATGGTTTCATTATTATATCTGTAGACACCAAAATTTGATTACACTTATTTGGTAATCTAATTTAGCCATCTCTAAAGGCATCATTAATTAAATTCTTATTTAATTAATCCTTTTCCATCCCTAGTTGATTAATTTAATTAATCATCTATAGTCCTAATTGATAAATCAAATAATCTATTATTTATCAATTAAATCCTATTCTTCTATCTAATTCCAAAAATCCCCATTTATTAAATAAATCTATTTGATAAATGAAATCCTCAAATTCAAAAACCCCTAACCTATCTCTAATCCTCCATTTAGCCTAATCCACCCCATCCACCTATACTAACCAAGCTTAGCCACTAACTCACCCACCCTCATTAATGCCATCCACTTGCACATCTCTAACATCCCTAATCTAATCCTAAACCCAAGCCTAATCCACCCCCTAATGTTGTCACATTCCTTAAACAAGTTTAAGACTTTCCTAATCCAAACCAAAGTCTCCCCTCAAAAAAACCCAACCACTAAGTCATGAGTGCTCTTACAAAACATAAAGACTCTTACAAGTCCACTCATGAATCTTACACCCATCTTCCACACTCTTCCCTCTTCCACACTCATTCCTCTTACATCCCTCTTACATACTCAACCCCACTCATCATGCCTTTAACCAACCCTTTACCCTACCCTCTCACACTCATCCTCCTTGTGACAAGTGTCACCTTCCCATTGGTGCTAAACAAGCACAATCCATGTGCTCCCCTTTGAGTGCATCTTAGCCCTCCTTAAGCCTTCATCCATCCTTGCATCTAAGCCCTCCATCCCTCTACCCCTTAGCCTATAAATTGAATCCCATCCCAAGCCATTTCATCAACAATCTTTGAGCTAAAGTTACCATGCTATTTTGAGAACCAAAGCCATCAACCATACCCTTATAATGCCAAATTGAGAGTTCACAAAGCTACCAATTTTCCATTACCCATCTCTATTGAAGCAGCTTTTGAGCATCTTGAGCATACATCCACAGCAAAAGGACACATCTACAGAATCAAGAAAGCATGGCGTGTTTTCTCTTGTGAGGTTTGCACTTCTTGTTCTCTTTCTTTGTCTAAGCATATATGTGAATTAAGTTTTTGGTTTGTGAATGTTTACTTTATTTGTTAATGTTCTTTGCATACTGATTCTGGTTCTACATTTTGGCACGCCCGGTGGGACCCCACTATGGGTCATTTAATCATCTATTTTCATCTATATGTCATTTTTCTAACCATCTAATGTTTGTTGTTGTTTGAGTGTGTTGTGAGGGTGTTTTGCTTGTTTTTGCAGGTTAAAGAACGCACTTAGGAAGAAGAAATACCATTTATTAAAAAAAAATTGCATTTTCAGCTTTTTTGGCGCAGTTTTGGCGTCTGCAACCTGTTCTGTCTGCGAAAATCGACATCTGCGAAAATCCGCGTCTGCGAAAATCGTCGTCTGCGAAAATCCGCATCTGCGCAAATCGGCGTCTCTGCTTGTCACTTGTGTTCTGTGCTGCAAATTTGTTTTTGTCCTCTTCGTATTTTGACAGACTGTCTTCTCTGCTTGCTTATGTTCCATTTCTGCTTTATTATTTCTGCACTTTGTAGCTAAAAAAAAAAAAAAAAAAAAAAAGAGTATAAATCAAAATTTGACTTTTAGTGGTTCCCTAGGATTTAGACCATTTTAAGCATTTTTACATGTAGAAAAAACAACAAAAAAAGTTAAAATTTTTTTTCCCATAGTTAAGCTCTCATTTTTGAAGATTTTGGCTAACTAACTAAATTTTTTTTTTTTGTGTCATTGCAGGTTGGAGCACATATGGAACCACTAACCATGTTTCTTGCAGATTTTCATGTTGCTAAAAAATGAACTTGAATGGTTAAACACATTTTCCATTGAATGAATGTTGCTCAAAACACACTCTTGAATGTCATGGATTAAAATCAACTTTCTTTGGAATGCATGCTTAAAACAAAAAAATCCAATCTTGAATGCCAAGGATCAATTAAACATTACAATATCAAACACTTCATTTGGAGCTTCTAAAATTGAACAAAACAAATCTCTTTTTCACATGCAATCTAGGTAAAGTTTGATTTTTGGACATTTAAGAAACTTTGTTAAGTTAAAATACAAACTTACAAAAATCAATTTGAGTAGTTCCTTGGACTCACCTCTTTTCTAATCACCCATCAAATATTAACCATTGGTTGCAATCTCAGCGCCATTTATGGGGATGGGTCTACTTGAAAAAGGTGTTAAATGTTCTACAATCTAACTCACTCACTTGGTCTTTAAACGTTTGCTTTAACTTTATCAAAATTCTTAAATGGCCAAAACTCTAGATTAAATCGATCACACTTCAAGTTTGGGCACTAAAATTGAACAACAACTGACGTTCAATTTTGGGCGCGCGCTTGAAATCAAATCTCACACACTTTTGTTTTGGGCTTAAAACAAACTCACACTCAATCTTGAATGCCTTAAAGAAAATTAATCGATACTTGACGTGGAGGGCCTCCGGGCGCGCGAGTTTGCTTTTGTTGACCCTAACTCTTCTTATTGTTTGCATTCTTTGATCGATTTACTTTTGTTGGCACTTCAAGTTGGAATTGAACATTGTCTCTTAAACATGAGTGCTTGCAAAGTCTAGATTAGCACACATAAGAGTCAGTTGGTAAAAGAACAAGCGTGTTTTTTAGCCCAAGGTCATCCGAGTCTTCTCTCCTCTTGTCGTCTTTTGAGGCCATCTTGGGTGCATAAGATTAGGATCCAAAACCTTGTTTCTTTTTAGGAGGCCTGCTTGGGGATTTCATCACCCCTTGGACGACCTCAACTCCAGCGCTCCGACGAAGTATAAGAATCGGGAGGTGAATCGAAAGACACCTCTCTTGGGATAAAGATTTTGTCATTCGGGCTAAGCCTCAAGGAACTTTATACCCTTGAGAAGTGAAAGAGGAGAAGTGGGTTACCACTCCTCCCGGCTGTGTGACATCCTTTTGGTCTCATCTACAGATTTGGGCCTCACGTACCTTGCGTATATCGAGGACTCCCTAGCTAAACCAATTGTCAGCCTTGTAGAAAACCATCTAGGATGTTAATGTGTTTGGAGTGACTGATCGAAATATTTGTAGAACATACACACTCCTTGGCGCAAGTATCACATTCTGAGAACCACAAACTTCTATCTAGGTGTTCCTATCTATTGCTTGTTTTTATTTTACTTGTTAAATGAATGTTCGCCAAACTTGGTCAATCCTAGCTTAGGGCACACTTAGCGTAGTCACTGCCTATTTCGGAAGTTGAACAAGTTGAAGCAAAACAACTGATATTTTTCCCAAAGCCAAGCAAATTCAAGAATTTATGTCAGAACAACCCAAACCCAAATAGAAGTTTCACAAGGTCAAACTCAAGCCATCTCTAGCATACCAAGAACTTTCAGCCAAGAGAAAAGAAATAACACCAAGCCCACGAATTGCCAAACTCCACAAAGCAGAGGACAAAGCTACCGACGCAGCACTTCAAGAGGCCTGGTTAGAGCGCACCATCAAATTTAGCCAACATCCAGAAGTTAATTCTGCTTATGCCTTACCAACTAGGCATGATTTCTATGATTAGACACCCTTGTTTCTCCACATCTTCTTGGATAAGCTTCACTTTAGAGTCATCTTTGTAGAAAAGCCAGCTATCTTAGGTTATCCCCTTAAGCATTATTAGCTCATCCATATCATTTAAAATCATACCATCTAGCCAGTAATCGAAAATCTGCACATCTAAGCTTTCAAAATTGTTGTCACCTTGCTAAAAGTTTGCCATTCCTAAAATCTTCCAAATCCACCAATCTCACCAAGGTTATCCTTTTGACAGAGCTTTGTCTAGGGTAATCTAGCTTTGTCACTTGTTATCCCTCATCACCTTGAGCTAAAGGTTGGGATCCACAAGTGGTCAATCTCGTGTTCTTCCTAAAGGATCATCAGTCTATCCTTAAGTTGACACAATCACCACCAAGCTTGCACATAGGAAAGCAGACCTTTTGTGCTTTGACAACATATCTTTAAGGTTAGAATCTCCAACCCAATCCTCCTTAGGTTTTCTCATATAGCTTTACCTCAACCTAGTAAATCATTTGCATAGAAAAGCCTTCCCCCTTTTGCATCCATCAACATTATTGCATCTCATCCCTAGGAGCATTTTTCCTTCCACCCATCACTCGCTTAGCCAAGAAGAAAGAAACAATGGATCCCTATCATTTGGATCAAACAGCCTCACCCCCCTTGAGCACTCAGCCATCCTTCAGCCCAGAGCAAGCTATGCCATCACCTACTAACATTGAAGCTTTCATGAACCAACCAGGAAATGCAGTATTGATAAACGCCATTATAGACAAAAACAAAGAGACAATCATGGCTAATTTTCAAAGGGACAATGTAGGAACCTTTGACTTTGGAAGACCCCCTCCATTATTAGATCCATCTCACCCATTTTTTGGGCAGCTACCACCACCCATAGGCTCTTATGATCCAAATTATCCTCAATATATTCCAAAAGAAGAGCCTCCAGCCAATCCATATGACCCAACAGACCCAAACATACCATCATCCACCCAAGTTGAAATCTCCATGCCGCAAGCCAACCCAGCCACCACCACTCCATCCTTGGTTCATACCTCTCCGCTCCAAACCCCCTTTACTCAAAACACCTCACTGTTCACCCCCTTTACTATTGCTGCTGCTCCCCAACCCAGCCTTCCAAATCCACCCATCTCCCAAATCAGTGCTAGCATCTTTGGCCAACCTCAGCAATATACAATAGGGCTGCCACCCATGGGGCCAAGTAATCAAGCTTTCATCGCCCCTAGCTTGTTCACTACAGCCCAAAGTACAATCCCATCATTTCCATTAAGTCTTGGGAGCTCAATACCACCAGCCACAAATCCACAAGCTACTACCTTCACTCCACAAAGCTATCAAAACCCACAAGCTACTGCCAATCTTCTACCAAGCTCCCAAGTGACCCCAGCTCCCACCACCACTCTACCAAGCTTCCAAATCTAGCCACAAAGCTATCAAACCCCATCAGTTCCATTCCCAAGCTTTCAATTCCCACCACCTCCACCACCAACTAATCCATTACCTCCAATTACCAACTACTTTTCAATGCCACTTCTAGGAGGTAATCCACCACCCCAGCCAACCACCAATTATTTGCAGATACCATCTCAAATGGGGGCACAACCCACATATATTGGTCAAACCCCACAAGCCCTCCGATCCTTTCCCCAAGCCTCACAACCATCTTATACCTTACCTCCACAAAGCAATCCATTTATCCCACAGCCAGCTTATGTTCCTCAATCCCTACCTCAAATCCCATATCAACAGCAAGCCTCGCAGCACATGTAGCAATATGCGTCGCCTCCCCCTCAACAACCTGTCATCCACCATGTAGCTGCCCAAATAATGTACAATCCCTATCAGCAAATCCCTCACAGCCATCCATATTCAGTGGCCCCATCCAGCACATACCTACCTCAAGGCACTCCTACATTGGGGGCACCCCAATCATCACCTATCAATTCAGAGTGGGAGCAAATGAAGACAACTCTAAAAGCCATCCAAGAAGGGAATGATCCAAAGACATTCAAGTTTGAGAATGTGTGTCCTTACCCATTTGACAGAGCCATTACCATGACACCATTTCCCAAACACTTTGAGGTACCTAAATTTGACAAATTCAGAGGAAAAGGAGACCCTATCACATATATCAAAGAATTTTACATGCATTGCCAGGACATGGCATACAATGATGTCTTCCTCTTGCGCCTTTTTCCCAAAAGCTTGGCTGGACCAGCTCTTGAATGGTTTTATAGAATCCCCTATGGCACAATTAAAAACTTTGCTGAATTATCTGAGGCATTTGTAGCCCAATATGCCCATCTTATTGAAACAAAGCTATCAATAGTTGATCTTGTCCACACCAAGCAAAAAGGTGGAGAAAGCCTTGCCGAATACCTGCAAAGATGGCAAACCCTTACGACCCACATATCCTGCACCTTGCTAGAACGCCATGTGGTGAAAATGTTTATTGATAATGCACATCCCAGCTTGGCCCACCACATGACCATGAACTGTTTGCAGACCTATAAGGATATCAAAGAGAAAGGAATGATCCTTGAGCAAGGACTCATCAAAGATGGTGTGGTAAAGATTTACAAATAGGCCAACCAAAATCAATCACATTCCAATGACAAGTCTAGGTATTGGAACAAAAACAAGCATGTTGCAACAGATGGGGTTACTGACACCAGACATGTGAATATCGTTGGTCCTTCTCAAAACCAGTCTAACCCACCATATTAAACAAACAACCAACAAGCTACCAATTACCAACAATGAAATAACCAAAGCTATCAAAACCACAATACAAGACCCAACTTTCAAGGGTCTAACAATCAAGCTAATGCCATCAATGTAGCTATAGGGCAAAAGCCTAGATTCCAACCTGCACCTAGAAACTATACACCCCTTGGTGAGCCATTGGATGTTATTTTTGAGAAATTGGCTAAGGAAAACCTCATCAAATTTCCTCCTACCCAGCAAATTGATCCAAGCCAATCCAAAGCTGCATGTTACAAGGACAATGAGTATTGCAAGTTCCATAGGGTAAATGATCACACCACCCTCAGATGCATGAAACTGAAAGACTATGTACAAGACCTCATTGATCGGAAGGAAATCACTGTTGGTGCCCAAACCTCTCCCAATGCAGGCTTACAGATTTATCAAAATGCTTTTCCTCCACACAACAACCAAAATCCTGGAAAAGCACCTATCCAAAAAAACACCAACAACCGCCAGCCAAACCAACAACATGGGAAGAACAATGACCACACTTCATCCTATATAAACTATGGTAGCCTCATAGGTTGTATATATGAGAAAGAGCCTTCTGTCAATGTTATCAATATTCGAGGACCAGACAATGAGTGTGCAGTCACCACTCGAAGAGCGCGATTTAACATCGCAGGCCCACTAGTTTCATCAACACCATCAGCTCCATCAAAAAGCCAGTACAATATCTTGGAACACCTTGGGAACATGCCAGCCCAAATATCCATTTTAGACCTTCTCTGCACTAGTCCTGTGTACAAAGACATCCTTGATAGTGCTCTCATAGAATCCCATGTCCCTTCTAATATCAATGCTACTGATTTTCGTAATCTTGTTGGACACCTTTCATCCTCATGTGCCCTATCTTTCAAACCCACCGACATACCCGCGGTTGAGCCAGATCACACCCTTCCGCTTTGCATAGCCATCATGGTATCCAATTTTTCCGTGAAAAGAGTAATGGTAGATAATGGATCAGCCTTAAACATTTGCACCCTAAAATTTATAAAACAAGCTGGGTATACTGAGGCAGATATGATCAGTGAGGTTATCACCATCAAAGCTTATGACAACTTGGAAAGGACCATAGAAGGGACTATTTTGCTACCAATCAAGGTTGGGCCAGTCATTCAAGAGAGAGTTTGCCATGTTGTTGATCTAAACCTACCATTTAACATCCTCCTCGGTCGCCCATGGATTCATGCTATGAAGGCCGTTCCATCCACCTACCATCAGTGCATCAAATTTTCGCATCAGGGCACTGAGGTAACCATCCATGCCGATCCAGAACCCTTTGCTTACTGCAATGCGGTTGAAGCTTCATATACAAACCATTGCCCTAGAATAGACATCGGCACAGCCATCGCTAGCTCATCCCACACTTGTAATGATGCAGAAACCATCCTTGCCTCCACCCTATCTACTGTAAAGATCAACAACAAAGGTTGTGGAGAATATAGTCTATCAGATGCATTTGCTATCGGAGCAATCCCACTTGATCCACATACCCATGGACGACCAACATATCACAAAGCTAAGGAGATTCCACCTCCTCGATACAAATAGTTTGGCCCAACCACCTTTGTGTCCTCAAAAACCCCTCTTCATGAGGAGCTCACTCCAGATATCAACAATTGGCTACATAAGGATGCACCTCCAAGAAATCAAGCACGCCTTGATCACTTCAGCCAGAAGTATCCCCAACAACATAAGCTCATCACTGAAAAATTGAACTATCAAGGAGGTGGACTAGGACCAGAAGAAAGGGGCATGCAATGTCCCATCGAAGCACATAATTCGGAAATAAAGTCAGGTCTTGGCTTTGGCATACCCACAACTGGGGGCACCAATGAGAACGGTCACGCTTTTTTGAACATCCATCGCGACCTTGTCAAAAGCAAAGACATTCCTGAGGAAGTTGAAAAGAGAGCCTACGACGATATCCCAGACCAAATCTTCTTAGGAGACTCTGTTCTCCGAGAACTATCCATCCATCTCATTGACCTACCACTTGCTCATCCACAACTCATAGATTGGGACCAACCAAGTGTCATACATATTGATGAGTTCACATCAGAGGAAGTGCTTCTAAGATTCATGGGAGCTAAAACTCCTCATAAGAAGACAAAGCCAGATTCTGCCTACATCTACAAGCTAGATCCCAAGGGGTATTTTGGAGAAAATCCCCAACCTAGTTTTGATACACCCAAAACTAGAACTAAGGTAAATCTGGGACTAGCTAAGGTAGCGAAGAGAACCCCTCAGCAAGAAAATCCAGAGCCACAAGCAGAACATGAGGATTTAGTATTGCCTCCTCAAGATAATCGACCAGAGGTGTCTTCTATTCTAATAGAGGATACTAGAGAAGTCAACATTGGTTCTTCAGAGATCCCTAGAATTGTTCACATTGCTCCATCCCTATCACAAGACCAAGCTGACCTCCTCTTTGAGGTTTTATGAGAGAAAATTGGCCGATTTGCATGGTCATATCAGGACATGCCAGGACTTGATCCAAAGCTTGTAGTTCATCATCTTGCAGTCGATCCAAAGATCAAGCCCGTCAGACAAAAGCTTAGAAAAATGCACCCCAAGGTGGCATTACTAGTCAAAGCTAAACTAGAGATAATGTTAGCTGCTAAGGTTATCCGACCTATCGACTACTCAGAATGGCTCTCCAACATGGTCCCTGTCACTAAGCCATCCGGTGACATCAGAATCTGCACTGATTTTAGAGATCTTAACAAAGCTTGTCCAAAGGGTGATTTTCCCTTGCCCAACATAGATATGATTGTAGATCTTATAGCTGGACATGAAATTCTGTCCCTTATGGATGGATTTTCTAGGTATAATCAGATCAAGATTGCAGAAGAGGACCAGCATAAGACAGCATTCACTACCCCTTAGGGAACCTTTTGCTACACAATGATGCCTTTTGGCCTAAAGAATGCTGGGGCTACCTATCAAAGAGCTATGACAGCCATTTTCCATGATCTTATCCATAGCATTTTGGAGGATTATGTGGACGATATCCTAGTCAAATCTCACACCTTCATGGATCATCTTGCTGACCTGGAGAAAGTCTTTGATAGGTTGGCCCAATATCATCTCATGCTAAATCCCAAGAAGTGTGTCTTTGGGGTCACATCTAGAAAGCTTCTAGGCTTCATAGTTTCTAAACGAGGTATAGAGATTGACCCCAAAAAGGTCAAGGCTATCTTAAACATGCCTCCTCCCCAGACACTGCGACAGCTTCGCTCTCTTCAGGGAAAACTTCAATCTGTCCGGCGCTTCATCTCCCAACTTGCAGATAAGTGTACACCATTTTCACACTTGCTAAAGAAGAATGAGAACTTCAAGTGGGATCTTTTATGTCAGCGCAGCTTCGATCAGCTCAAGTAGTATCTCACCAATCCCCCTATCTTGGTTCCACCAGTTCCTGGTCGTCCCTTGATCTTGTATATATCAGCAACACCTACTGCTCTAGGGGCACTTCTAGCACAACATGATGATTATAGTAGAGAGAGAGCCATCTACTATATCAATAGAACCCTAGTTGGTTATGAACTCAATTACACTCCTATGGAAAAAGCTTGTTTGGCAGTTGTTTTCTCAACTCAAAAGCTTCGCCACTACATGCTAAGTCATACCATCCAACTAGTCTCCAAGATTGACCCTCTTAAGTATATGCTCTCTAGAACAACACTTACAGGCCATTTGGCCAAATGGGTTATGCTACTAAGTGAGTTTGACATCCAGTATGTGGACAGAAAGGCAATCACAGGGCAAGCTATAGCAGATCACCTAGCTGATGCACCTCTAGTAGATGCATATCCTTTGCTCACAGAATTTCTAGATGAGCATATCTGCCTAATTGAAGAATAGCCCCCATGGAAGCTTTATTTTGATGGCTCATACACCTCTCATGGATCAGGGGCAGGAATATTATTAGTTACACCTCAAGGAGATTACATTCCAAAAGCCTTCAAGCTACAATTCCCTAGCACCAACCATATAGCAGAATATGAAGCTCTTGTAGCAGGATTAAAGATAGCTGCAGAATGGAATATCACTGAGTTAGAAATCTTTGGCGATTCCCAGCTCATCATCAAACAAGTCTTAAATGAATATCAAACCAAAGATGAAAAGCTATTACCCTACAAAGAGCTAGTTGATCAGCTGACCCAGCATTTTACAAAGCTTCAGTTTACACAAGTACCTCGAATGCAGAATAAGGCAGCAGATGCCGTGGCCACTATCGGCTCGCTCTTGGAAATTTCCCAAGATGCTACGCAGTATAAATTTTTAGTTGAGCATCTCCTCACACCCGCTTATGCGAATGAGGATTCAAACCGTGTTTGTATCTTGGTTGGTCCCCAATCCCCTTGGTACCATGAAATTCACGCTTACCTTAACAATGGTATCATATCCCCTCACCTCACATGCACCCAACGCCAGAACCTCATCCGAAAGTCATCCCGCTATGTTATCATAGCCAATACCCTATATCGTCGGGTTTATCACGATACTCTCTCTCAATGTTTAGATGAAAATGAGGCCGCGATGACATTAAAAGAAGTACATTCTAGACTTTGCGGTGCCCACATGAGTGGTATTGTCCTAGTACGACAAATCCTTAGAGCAGGCTACTATTGGCCGACCATTGAAGAAGACTCTTGTGACTTTGTTAGAAAGTGTCTCCCATGTCAGCAGCATGCAAATCTTGTGCACGCTCCAGCACAGGATCTACAGCCTATTGCACCACCTTGGCCTTTTGCTTGTTGGGGCCTTGATCTAGTTGGAACTATCACACCTCTCTCATCTGATGGACATAAATGGATAATAACAGCTACAGACTATTTCACTAATTGGGTGGAAGCAGTCCTCCTAGTCTCAGCTACAGGAGTTCAAGTCTCCAAGTTCATCTTGTACCACATTATTTTCCGCTTTGGCATCCCATCCACCAACTTCACTGACCACGGAGGTAACTTTGAAAATCTCAACATGGAAGAATTATGCACTTCCCTCCGCATCCATCACCACTTTTCTAGCCCATATTTTCCACAAGGTAATGGCCAGGCAGAGGCAACTAATAAAACCCTCCTCAAAATCCTAAAGAAAGTTGTCAATGATTCCGGTCGTGATTGGCACCTTCAAATAAATCTAGCTCTATGGGCCTATCGAACTTCCTTCCGTACATCCACAGGCACAACTCCATACTCCCTAGTCTATGGTGCCAAAGCAGTATTACCTATAGAAGTTGAACTTCCCTCACTACGCATATCTTTACAAGGGCAAATCTCAGATGAAGAATATAGAGTAGCTCGACTCACCTAGCTAGATCTCTTAGATGAGAAGAGACAACAAGCCTATGACCATCTCATAGTCTATCAAACTCGTCTCAAAAGGAATTTCAACAAGAACATGCTCCCATGACACTTTCAGCCAGGTGACATGGTCCTCAAAGAAAATATGAAAGTCCAAGCAGATCAAGAAAAGAAAGGCAAGTTTGAACCTACATGGCTTGGTCCCTATGTGGTTACTGCCTCCTTTGGCTCCAGAGCCTATCAATTATCTACACCAGAAGGAGAACTCTTGAATGATCCCACTAACATCATTCATCTCAAAAAGTTCTATGCTTGAAGATCCTTGGTATACCCAGCTTTTGAAAAATACAAAAAAAAAAATAGTAAAGAGAAATAAGCGTCTAATGGTGAAAACTTGGCAATTCAAGTGCCTTGGATAGGTACCTTGGTGAAAACCTGGTAATTCAGGCGCCTTGTGTGCTAAAGACTAATCCATTATCTATCACTATCCTATCCCTCATCCATCCACCCACCATCCCATAAAACACCTGCTTGTTCCCTTGGTATTCCAATCAAATATCCAAAATCTGATGGAGCTTGTCAATACCTCCTGTACAGCTTGTAAATCTTGTACCAAAGCTTGTATTATACCTTGTATATATCCAAATCTTGTCCAAAGCTTGTACCATATTCTAGCTTGTAAATAATCTTGTATCCTAGCCTGTATCCTATCACATGCACACACAGAATCCCATTTTCCTTAAGCTTTTCACAAACCATCTACCTATCCACCTATCAACTATTATAGACATCCCATCCTTCACAAACATTTCCATCTCACAAAAAAAACAAAACATGAACAAACTTGTACATTTGTAACATATCTTGGTCTGTCAGCTTGTATATCCTCTTTAGCTTAGTATCATTGTATCTATCCAGCGTTCGTGTCAGTTTTTCCTTGATCAACATCTTGCACACATCACACACCTTGGTTAGCTATTCCAATGCATCCTTTAGCTAGATCTCATGTCACCAAAGTGTTATCCTTCTTAGTTCAGCTTGCCAGATGCATTACTCATCTCGATCCATCAGCTTAGGTGCTCTCCGATAGGTCCTTGCAAAATATAGCTTTCCTCATGTCTAATCTTGGTCTGTTAGTACCTCGTCCTACCCATCTCATTGGCAAATAGTTCTCTTTTGGATTTTCGCTTTCTTTTGGTTTGGGATCTTCCCTTTTGGGTCTTGAAATATCTTTTCCAAGCAATCTCCTTGTTCCCTCCTCAAGGTTGCCACGATCTTCCATATCATGCTGCAAATGGGGCAATTAGAGCATAAGGTCTTGATCAGGTCTTTTGCTTGTTTTCTTTTTCTGCTTCTGGGTTACCTAGTGTCGTTTCCACGCTGCTTCCTCTGGGATTCATGTGTGATACTGGGGCAATCCTTGCATGTTTGTTTCGAGTCAGTTCGTTAGTCCTCTGGATGGTTGGTGAAAAGGCCTCGATGTTCTTGGTAACCCTGGCAATTAACCAACAGTCCTATAACAAATCTAGTGCTCAACTACATGGTGGTACTTCTCTTTGAAGTATCCCCCCGCTCAAAAAGCTTCAATGGATTCCCTTCATCTCCATTATCCCCCATCCATATCCTACATCTGTCGCTCCTACCCCAGCTTATGCATCAGTATCTCTTTGAATCACTCCTCACGCTTAGCTTTAGGGATCCACAATCCTAGTCTTAGGGATCCACCAATCAAATCAATCCACCAAGCCTCATCTTTCGAGATCCACAATCCTAGTCCTAGGGATATCTGAAACCCATCTTCTGCCAATCTGACTCTTTGAAATCCTGTTGCATCAGCTTTATCATTCTATCATCCATCTCCCTACCATGGATTCCTTTTATAGCGCTCTGCTCCTCCATCTCCCCCCCCCCAATCCTGGAAAGTCTTAAGCTTGCTTTACTATTGTGCCTCTAATTTCCCTTTATCATTCTCCCGTAGTGAGAGTTTGAGCTAATTCAGCCCCTTCTCTTTGCCAACCTATGTCTTAGCTGATCTCAATTTCTTGTACTTTTCAAGAAGTTGTTGAGCCTCATTTCTCTCCCCACCGCCTTCTTGAGGGGGCATCATCTAAGTCTAGTCTCTCCTCTTCTTATCTGAGACTGGGGCAACCTTGTTGCTAAAAAATCTTCTTCGTGTCGTCTTCATTCAAACTTTTTTGAAATAGTGTTGTCTTAACACTATGTCAAAGAGGGGCAAAATGTAGACACCTAAATTTGATTACACTATTTTAGTAATCCTATTTAGTTATCTAAAAAGACATTATTAATTAAATTCTTATTTAATTAACCCTTTGCCATCCCCTAGTTGATTAATTTAATTAATCATCTATAGTCCTAATTGATAAATCAAATAATCTATTATTTATCAATTAAATCCTTTTCTCCTATCTAATTCCAAAAATCCCCATTTATTAAATAAATCTATCTGATAAATGAAATCCTCAAATTCAAAAACCCCTAACCTATCTCTAATCCTCCATTTAGCCTAATCCACCCCATCCACCCATACTAACCTAGCTTAGCCACTAACTCACCCACCCTCATTAATTCCATCCACTTGCACATCTCTAACATTCCTAATCTAATCCTAAACCCAAGCCTAATCCACCCCCTAATGTTGTCACATTCCTTAAACAAGTTTGAGACTTTCCTAATCCAAACCAAAGTCTGCCCTCAAAAAAACCAACCACTAAGTCATGAGTGCTCTTACAAAACATAAAAGACTCTTACAAGCCCACTCATGACTCTTACACCCATCTTCCACACTCTTCCCTTTTCCACACTCATTCCTCTTACATCCCTCTTACATACTCAACCCCACCCATCATGCCTTTAACCAACCCTTTACCCTACCCTCTCACACTCATCCTCCTTGTGACAAGTGTCACCTTCCCATTGGTGCTAAACAAGCACAATCCATGTGCTCCCCTTTGAGTGCATCTTAGCCCTCCTTAAGCCTTCATCCATCCTTGCATCTAAGCCCTCCATCCCTCTACCCCTTAGCCTATAAATTGAATCCCATCCCAAGCCATTTCATCAAAAATCTTTGAGCTAAAGTTACCATGCTATTTTGAGAACCAAAGCCATCAACCATACCCTTATAATGCGAAATTGAGAGCTCACAAAGCTACCAATTTGCCATTACCCATCTCTATTGAAGCAGCTTTTGAGCATCTTGAGCATACATCCACAACAAAAGGACACATCTACAGAATCAAGAAAGCATGGAGTGATTTTTCTTGTGAGGTTTTCACTTCTTATTTTCTTCCTTTGTCTAAGAATATATGTGAATTTAGTTTTTGGTTTGTGAATGTTTACTTTATTTGTTAATGTTCTTTGCATACTGATTCTGGTTCTACAGTAGGAGTCTTCTTATTTATAAGTCTCTCATAGAATTTTTGGTTCACTACTCCTTCAATATCCTTCAAACTTAGATCGTTTGCTATGATATATCTCATAGTAGATATATCAATCTGATCCTTCTCAAAATTATTACATAAGTCATAAAACTTGTTCTTCTAAAAAAAGTTACCTTCATTGGCAATCATTATATTTATCTTCTCAATCTTTGGCTTCCAAGGTTGTAAAGCTTTGCCTACTACTTTTTAAGGTGGATTCACCTTTTCTACTTGTTTAGTTTCCTATTCGTCATCTTCTTCATCACTTGACTCAATTGCCAAAAAAAATTTCTATCTCTTACCAAGTCCTATAGCCAGTTGTTTGACTCTCTTTGTCTTTGTAGACACTGCTTCAACCAATCTCTCTAATTTTCTTTTATGTTCATTGGGTTGAACATTAGACACTGCTCCATATGGAATTCTCTATTCTAAAGATGTCTAAACAACTAATACTGAAAAGGGTTGTATGTTTAGTATACCTTGTTTCATTATCTATCTCATGACCTCAAATTGACTCTCTATCATTCCAACCTTTGATAGTACCTTCTTCAATATTGATTCAACCTTCTTGTGTGATGTATTCTCTAAGGTTGCATGATGAGCATGTTGTGTGATCTCATCACATGTGCCAAATCTGTATTCAACTTTATCTTTCTATGAATTCAACAACAAATAAATGTAACCAACTACAACATCATCATTCAATTCATAGCTCAAGGGCTCAAGAAATGTCTCTCGAGGTTCCACTGCTTGAATATAAGTGTGATCTATATCAACTAATATAAAAATGTTTCCTTGAATCTATCCACAATTGCAAGTGAAATCCTAATTCTCTATTTCATCTCATTCTAGAATGTTCTTATTATTAAGTTTCCACTATCTAATATCTTGTCTATAGGTTGTCTTTTGCATACATATGATATCTTCTCCATTGTCCATCTATCACTACTCATTATGTCTGTGATTGATAAGTAGGGAAATCTCTTTAGTAAATGAAAGAATATGTGATTTATCAATGATTGGAATCTAAACACACCATTCTTGGTTCTCTTAATCTTTTCAAGGTTTTCCAAGAGTTGCATTCTTAGTATTTCACTTAGATTTACTTGCTCTTTCTCTACACATATCTTATAAGATACATAAATAAATCCTATCGAAAGTTCATCAATTTTTGAACTTGCACAAACTGAATAAGAAATAATTCTACTTAGAAATCTCACATCATCTTGCTTGATGGTGCTGATCACCATAACCTTACCATTGTATACTGCTTTAGTATAACTTTCCACTTTCTTCTTTACCATCTTCTCACCTATAGGTATACTACCTTATTTGTTAAGACCAATTGCCTCATGAATAAGGTTGGAAAAAATGTGTACTAAATTGTCTTGCATCCATAACTTGCCATCATGTATCCTACTCAGTATAATTTGAGTCCATTCATTTGTATTTAACTCACTATAGAAATGATACTTAAACAAGTCTAATTCCCTTAAATATTCAAATATGGGCTTCATAGTCATGTCATGATTAAAGACCAACTACATATCCTTGTTCATATATTCACTACCAATTGACTCAAACTTGCAATTCAAATAGCTTTTTATGTCTTCAAGGTAAACTATGTTGTTTGGAGTGATAGACAATGTAGAGTTAGGGTTTCATTCATTAGGTTTTATAGAAACTATCTTAAACTTAGGTCTAACTCCATTCTCAACACCATGTACTACTAACATATCAATGATATTTATCAATTGTGATATTTTACCAAAAAAATGTGTGGAAAAAATGATAAAATACCTCTTTTAGAAAATAAGGTTTGCTTCAATCACTTTGACAAGTCACTTTTGAATGCCCTTTACTTTGAATGTGTTTGTAATGAAGTATAATTAAATTATGTACTCCATTTATTCACCAACTTTAACTTGCATCAATTGCGTACTTCACAAATATTGAAAAGCTTTTAATTATGTTCTTTAATTAGATAACTACTCAAACTCATCTATTTGATCTTCAAATGCCAACTGAGGTTTACTATAGCCTCCTTCCATCATGAAAAATATCCTCAAGATTTCACATCATGAAATCCTCTACAAAATAATACTTTTCATCTTTTTTTATAGAATCAACTTTTACTATTATACGAGTAGCTCTGAATTCCTTCATAACTTGTTTAGATGAGCTCTAGATATAAAGTGAGCTTAGGTACCATCTAAACATAACTGGATACACTATTTGCCAACTTTACTACCTCTAATTCAGTCTCTGACTAAAGTTCTCAAATTCTGATGCTATGAACAAGCTTAATTAAACTTAATTGAATCAAACTCAGCAAATGACTTCAATCTTCCTATCTCATCATCATCAAACTTTTCTTTTGAGACATCTATTCCTTTCATGAATGCTTCATTAAGTTCTTCTCGAAGTTCACTCACAATATTTCTTTGTTCTTTACTGTTAGTTCTAGAGTTCCTTTCATGGTTCCTTCTATCATTATTTTCATTCCCAAAGTTTCTTCCATTGTTCCTTCTGTCTCTGAAGTTTTTGTCCATTCTATAGTACTTTTTTGTGTGTTTGAGGTTGTTACATAACTGACATATAGGTGCTCTTCTTCTAGGATTCTGTTGATCATCAGGTGCATGACAATTTTGAGCAATTTGTGCTATGTTGTTACACTTAGAACACACAATTTATCTTTTATCTTCATAAGATCTTCCTTTACTTGATGTCCTTCCATTAGATCTTCTTCTATCTACATGTTTAGTATATCTAGACATTCTACTATTTCTCCTATCATTATCATACTTAGGTTTCCTACAATCAATTGCATGATGACCCATACCATGACAATTATGACAATAAAAGTCCTTAACATGATTAGATGACTTATTTGTACAATCTCTTTTTATATGACCTATTTCATTACATAAAAAGCACTTACCTCTAAATTCATACCTATTTTCCTTGGGAGTCTCCACTTGCTTTGGTTCTTCCAAGAATTTAGCTTCCTTATTTTTCTCAACTTCTTTAGGTTTCTTAGAAGATTGGCTGGATTCAATGTTAATTAGATAATGAAGACCAGTCTTATCATAAGGTCTTTGTATAGATATTGAATCATCAATATTTTCTCTACTAGAATACAGTTTCTCAAGTTGTTGTTTTCACTATATCAATTCACCTTTCATAATAGTATTACATACTTAAGAAGTTCTACATGATCTTCTTTCAATGCTTCAAACTCAGATGTTTTCTTTTCTATACTTTCTCTCAGATCTACATTTTCAATCTTCAAATCAGATTCAACTTTGCTAGAATCATTGCTCAATGTGAACTTCATATTTGTAATCTTCAACTCATGCTTCAAGATCTTGTACCATGTCTTCAACTTTGGATAGTCATCATCAGTAGTTCTAGATTTAGTAGATTCAACCTTGGATTTTAGATGCTCAATCTTTTTGTTCAATTGACCAATGTATACTTTAGAGTCTTCATATCTATCCTTTAGCTTATCTCTTTCTTTAGTAAGGAGATGAATTTTTTCAAGAGCTTTATAAAGGTTTTTCATCAACTCTCCCATATCCATAGGGACTTAGTTAAGCTTTTACACTTCTTCAAAGTAATTGTGCTCTAATAGCAATTGTTAGAAATAGGGATCACTGGGGGGATGGTGTGTGGGGGTGAATCAGTAATCTACAAACTTTAGTCACCAACTGGATATTATTACTTACTTTAAACCATGCATAATAGAGAAATAAAGTAATGCTAAATAGTAATAGTAACAATGCACAAAGATAACTCATAACACCATATTTTGTTAATTAGGGAAACCTTGGCTAGAGGAAAACCCCAATGGGGATGATACCCACTAGATAATATATTGATATATATGTTCCTTGTTAGAGGATGGACCTCGTTAGGAGTAAATGAGAAAATTTAGTATAAGCAATCCCTATTAGGAGATTCCAACCCTATTAGGAGTTGTAGTATAATGTATTCAAGAAGAGCCCACTTCCCAAACATGCAATTTCAACTATAAGAAGAGCTCACTACTCAATAAAGTAATTTAATGTTATTTTCCTTATTTATCTGATCTCTAATCTTCAACTTGATCTTTGATCACCAAATAGCTCATATAAAACTTTGCACATGTCACTTTCACATATAGTCACAATTTGCAAGTCATACTTGCACTTTGCTTACATAATACACCAAGATAGCACACTACTTATTGCAATAAGTCCTTTACATAAATACCATGCCTTTACACAAATTACTACTGGATTGGCTAAGACCACAATTCACTTTTTCAAGTTCAAGTAAACATCTTGGAAGTCGACCCTAATTGGACAAGTAATTATTTTTGTAAACAAAATAATTTTCTGCTTCAATTTCCCTATCCTACTTCATCAAAACATGATTAACTCTATTCTGTATAGTTTGTACAAACTTCTAAGGTTATACACATCATCACCAACATGTATACTATCTCCATGTAACTTCACTTGTCATAATATGACATCTACAACAACTTATAAAAAAAATGCACTACTGTAAACCAAATTCTATACTTAGACAATTTTTTGATTACCAAACACTAAGTATTTTTATTTCTGAGGTTTCTTTTTAGTATGTACATCATGTGTTTCCATTAATGATAATAATTACATATCACTATTAGCCAATTGTCAATGAAAAGTATATAAACATTTTGGATTAAGGCTATGAAAGAAGAATTTGAGTAGATAGAAACTAACAAAACTTGGGAATTAGTTCCTAGACCTATAGACAAGAGCATAATTGGAACAAAGTGGGTATTTAGAAACAAGATGAATGAGCAAGGTGAAGTAGTAGGAAAAAAAGCAAGGTTAGTATGAAAAGGTTATTCAAAACAAGAAGGAATTGATTTTGAGGAAACTTTTGCACTTGTTGCCAGATTGGAGGAACTTAGAATATTTTTGGCATATGTAACTAACAAGAATTAAAAAAGGTTTATCAAATGGATATTAAGTCATGTTTTTTTAATGGAGAACTTGAAGAAGAGGTATACATTGAACAACCTAATGGTTTTTCCATGACAAAAGAAAAGGATGTGATTTATATATTAAAGAAATAATTATATAGACTAAAACAAGCACTTAGAGCTTGGTATCCAAAGTTAGATAAACATTTGATCAGTTTGGGATTTGAGAAAGGTAATGTTAACAATAACTTGTACTTAAGAAATCATCAATATGGTTTACTGATTATTTTAGTATTTGTGGATGAAATCTTTTTTGGAGGTAATGATGAAGCTAGCAAGAAATCTTTAGAAGACATGAAGAATGAATTTAAGCTAAATATGATTGGTGAGATGATATATTTATTATTATTACATATTATTCAAAATAGGGATTGCATTTTCATATCAAAAACTAAGTATCTTAAGGACTCGTTAGTAATATTTGGATTGGAAAGTTGTACACCTATTAGTACACCTACGGTAGCTTCTTAAGTTATCTTGGAAAAATTAGGCACCTACTATTGAGAAAAATAAGTAAAGATCTATAATTGAAGGTTTACAATATTTGACTCACACATGAACTAATATAGATAATGCAATTAGCATTATCATGAGATTTCAAGTTGATCCTAAAGAATCACATTATGTAGTAGTAAAGAAGATTTTTAGATATTTGAAGGGTACACCTAATTTTGGGTTATGGTATGACATATCAAATGACTTTACCTTAGATGCATAAATTGATGTGGATTAGGTAGGTAGTTTGGATGAAAAAAAGAGTACAAGTGGTGGAACATTTTTCTTAGGAGGAATATTGGTTTCTTGGATAAGCAAGAAATATGATTGTATTTCATAGAGCACATCAGAAGTAAAGTATGTAGTAGCATAAAATAATTGCAATCAGATCATGTGGATGAAGAAAATATTGAAGGACATAGTGTTGTGGTTCCCCAACACACACCCCATTTTGTTCAAAAATGGGGACCCCCTACTTTATTTTTTGGCTTTTTAGAGTCCTAGCCCTAGGTTTGAGTCCTTTTGAGGTTTTATCTAGTCTTCTAGTTCACATTCGAGCCCTGCCTGAGAAGCCTGATTGTTCAAAAATAAAAAAATTTAATGAAGAAGGCCTATTTTCAAATAAAAGGTGCACCAACGCACCTCAACTAGTGCACTAGTGAACCAAAAAGGAAGAGAAAATATTTTTTTCTAATGCCCTCCCCTCTCTCCTTCCTACCTACCTCTCTTTCATTACCTTCATTTTCATCCTCTGCACTCCTCGAACCATAGTTATGCACCTAGTCAGGTGTGGCTCCTCCACCTAAAACCCTACCAAAAACACAACAAAATTAAGTTAGAAACATACACCCAAAAGGGGTGCGCATCAACACACCTACCTTGGCTCAATCACATTAAATGAACATACATTCACAAAAATATGACACACTTATTCAAGAATCAATACACTCCAAATGCGAGCACCAAAAGCATATATTATTACAAAATAACAATGGCCTTGATTACATATTACAATCTTGGATTTATAAGAAATCATCTCCTCAATTCATGTTGAGAGTGAGAGATATTATTATGCAATCATATGCTTCTGAATTAATAAAAAAAACTAATTATGTACAAACTAACTCTCTAACTAGTGCTTAGTAGGATTCCATCCATTTTATATCATTAATCAAATGCATGAGCCTTTACATGTTATAAAAAAAATAAATCAGGAGAAAATAAGAATAAGAGAGCCTTTAGTTGATGTAGAAGTGTTTGGAAGTGCTGAAAATAGAAGCTCCATATTTACTAGGCATCTATTGGAGTTAAAATACTATCATAATGTGTTTCTGATACATGGAGAGCTCTGATTTTGGAACTAACAATTAACTGTTAGTGCACCACTAGAGAAGTGCACCTCAAAAAAGTGCACCTAGTGCACCAATGCACCTTTGACTTCTTCAAAAATCTTCCAAAACACTTTTCAAAAAGTGCACCAGTGCACTTGGTGTAGCAGTGCACCTCGGAGGCCAAAAAAATGCAAAATTTCACTGAGTGTCAAAATGAAATTTTGACTTCTAGGTTTTGTTCCCCTTTATACCAGAGCTATGTCTAGATATTTTCCCTTGAATTTCTTAATTATCTAAGGTGACATGTGCCACATCTAGTAAATCTAAAGCATTGTACTTATCTTTTACTTTCTACCTGTAGTTATGTACTTCTATATGAGTTTTCACAAAATCTCTGAGTTTTATATCAAGCTCTAACAAAGCTTCCTCTATTCTAAATGCCTGTTGGATGTCCTCATTATTAGAAACTTCATCAAAAAATTTCTAAAACTTCTCAACTACTACCTCTATAGGTATTAATTTCTCGTGTGCATCGTCTTCAAAAATGTCTAGACATGCATCACTATAATGTTTCTCAACTTCCAAAATTTTCTCTTGGGCTTGGTCCTTGAGCTTGTGAATCTCTATGTGTAATGACTCCATTAATTTATTAATATCTGCTATCCTCTCAATGTAATCATCTATCTTATCTATTTCCCTAGCTATATATACATCCATTAACATCTGATACCTTTGGCCTTTGATTGCCCATAATGCTTGTAAATCTTTTCCCCAGGTATGTACTTCATCCATAAGACCAAAATCTTGATTCAAAATTGCCACTAGCTTATCAACATTCTCCTGCATAACATGCAACAATTTGAGACTCCCTCAGATAATCAAAATGCCTTTCTCCTCAAAAATTTCTTGCCATTGCTGACAAGCTTTCAAAAATAGGTCCAACTGTATTGGTCCCTTATACCTTCTTTGAATTGCTACATTTAGAGTTTCTTTAGGGGTAGCAGGATCCAAAGGGCCAAAAACTTCACTCAAATATCCTTTTAGGATTTCATTCTATCATTAAAGTGTTATCAATTTCATTCTATCATTAAAGTGTTATCAATTCTACCCCATCCTATTCCAAGCTTCTAAAAACCTCCTTCATCCCTGTAGTAACCATCAACTTCATAGTTTTCATGGTTGGCTTCCCAAGCATGACCTATCAGACCTAATAATCTTGTGGAGTCAATTCTTTGACATTTGATTGCAGAGAAATGATAGCTACATGAGAAAAAAGGTCCTAATTCTAGTCATTCATAACAAAGGTTAATGCTCGTGCATCTTTTGGAGGAAAATTAGGTTTCCTTAGTACTTCTATTAGTTCCATTCTATCCTCCTCTTTAGTAATGAATTTTTGTTTCTTGTTTATGATTACTTCCTTTCTGAGCTACCTTGGAATATGTTGTACTAGGGAATTTCCTTTAGAGGATGAAGGAGTTTTTTCAACAATACCTTTCCCCTTATTGCTCTTTTCTAGAGTCTTCTCTCTTTGCAATAGATATGTACCAGGAGTCTCTATATCTATAGAACCCACAGTTCTCACCTTTGTGTCCTAGGAAGTTTGTTGAGTTTGTTCATCTATCTATCCCTCTTCTAACATGTTATTGGTGGATACTTTTTGTGGCTCTTCTTCATGTTCTACCTAGACCTGCTCAATTTCTATACCTAGAGGAAGAGAGGTAGCCGATCCCTTGTCTACACAAAATGTGACTTGTAGCTTTGATTTTGGAACTTCCTCAAGTCCTTGGGATTTGAGGGGCATCTTAGTCCAATCCTCCTTATTATGTTTATTGGTGGGCATGTCTCTAATTTTTTCCCCAACCAACTAGGTACCCATGGGCATAAAGTCAAAATCTGAAATCTCAAAGACATCAGTTCCCTCTAGATATTGTTCATCTATCCATTGCTACATCTAGGATAGATGGTGGTATAACCATAGAGCTTCTCCTTAATTCTTAATTTGTAGCTCTAGCTAGCCAAGCCGTCTAACTCAAAGGTAAGTTATCCTTTTCATCATCATCACCCTCTTCTTCCTCCTCTTTTGGAATAGGTTTGGGAATTTATGGAAAAGAGATCACTTTCTTGATCACAATTTTTCTTCTCTTCACTAGAGTCTTAATTTTCCTTCTTTTAGGTGTTGAGGGGGAGGCTAGCTCTACCTCTTGAGCTAGGGAAACCTCTTGTATCTCAATCTTTACTTCTATTTGGCCTTATGTAATTGGAAACACTAGGATTAGTTTGAGCTAGTGCGGCTTCCACATTCTCTAGCCCTTGTATGTTTTCCTCTCCTTGCTATGGAGGTGTTGGGATCTCTCCCTCTTTAGGTTCAACTTGTATAGGATAATTCATCTTTCTCTTGCCCTTACCTTTACACTTTTGAGCTCTATAATAACCAACTGGCTTATTAAGTTGGTGCATCATTTCTGGCCTTACCGATGATTGAGCTATAAATATAGGGACAATGACCTTTTTCCATCTACCTTTGTTTGGATGGGCTTGTGCATGAAAAATAACGGTCTCCAAAATTAGATCAAGTTTTAATGGTTTCTTGATCCAATCCTACATCAATTTGGTGATGTGCCTTGCCCTATGATTAATGTCTGAGTTCTCTTCCTTGTCAACCTCAATAGTCATAATAGGTCATTCACCAATCTTGTCCTTGTTGAAGAAAGGATCAAGTAACTCCTCTGAGTCTTGTTGTAGTATCTTTAATGTAATATTTATCTTCAAGGCCATTTCTTCCAAATACCAAGTATTGTACTTTCTTGATATTATCAAAATATGGCCGAGGAGAATTATACTCTTCCAAGGGATACTAATCCCATTGACATTAAAAAGTGGGTATATCTTGCCTCTAATCTACCTAAAAAAGTTCTATAGTCATAGGCCAAGTCTAACATATTTTATGTTTCTTTCTAACTCTATTATAGGCCGACAATAGTTGTTAGGAAATCTCTAGGAGAATCAATCTTTCATTGGGATACTTAGGGCGCTTCCTAGGGTTAATAGTAGTACTCACTACCCTCAAATATGTAAACATACGAAACTAGATGTAATAAGCTCTGACCAATAATATTTGTGTAGCTACCTCTTCTGATATTCTCTTCACATAATCCCCTTCTATGAACTAGATTATTGTGAATATGAAAGCATCATTTACAATTATGTATTCTTTTCTTTTCTCTGAAAGCCTCTTCTTTACCAACTAAGGGTACACAATATATGGCCATGTGTTTGCATCTTGCATGCTACCCCTCTTGTAGACCCTTGGATAATCTATTGCACTTGCAGCTAATAGGCACACCAATTATGATGTCATGTAGAATTTTCTATTGTTCTTTGCCACCACCAAATACTCACACAAATTCTAACTGAGAGTGGAAGCTCAATCCAATGGAATTTTTTCTTTCTTTATTGTTTCATTGAAGTGCACCATGGAAATGTTTATGTGTATGGATATTGAAAAACCCATTACTCTACTCAAGAGTATGATGAGTACCCAATGTCTTCCTTCATGTATCCTCTTGTCATGTCCACTTTTCCAATTTTCTTTCCCATAGGAGTCTTCTCTCTAAGGTACAATGATTTAATAATCTTAGAAGCCTCTTCAATGTGTTCTCGATACCACCTCTCTGCTTGCTCATAGGTTAGCCTGATGAATTGATCTACCCTCAGGAGATGGAACACTTTCTCAATGTTCTTGGGTTGGAGGTATAGAAAGATCTCTCCCATTATGCTTTTGACAACCCTCTCTCCAGGAAAAAAATGTTTAGTGAGTGTCATGATTAGCTCTAAAGACTACACTGACACTAGGTGTAATGCTACATCAATTAGCCTTGATCGGATTAGTGTAGAGATCATCTAAGACCTCTCCATCAGTTTGTTTCATATCTTTAAAAATTCTCCCAAATCTGTATCCCTGATCTCTGAGATATCATCTTCAAGGCATGATTTTTTCAAAAAACTCTAGAACATGAATACTACTGGTTTTGGTACCATTTTAAGCCAAAGGAGGATGAAGAAGACACCAATTGTATCTACAAAAAAGTATGTCTATTAGCTCAGAATTAAGGAACAAATGGATAATTCAAACCCTAGAACTGATTCATAAAAAACCCAAAAACCTAGACCACTTTGACAACATACAAAACTTAATTTTAACCCTAGTTTCAAAAAAATTGGTGCACACACATTTACTTGTTCTTTGGAAGTTCTCTTAAGTGTTTCATATCAACACACCTCATGTAGTATGTTGATGCACAACCCATTAAGATTTTTGCCAAGGGTCAAACCATTTAGTGTGCATCATTGCACTTGGTTAGGTGTGTTGATGTGCACCTAAAGTATTTTGTATGATTTTTTATGTTTTAAGTTTGGTTTTTTAAGTTTTTAATGCAAAATGGTAAATTGGGTGTATATTAGTGCACCCAGGCAGGTGCACTGATATGCACCCAAACATAGGATAAGGTCTTAAGTTTTTTGAAGTTATTTTTTTAAAACCCAAATTGGGTGCATATCAGAGCACTAGTTTATTGTGATTATTTTTTATTTTGCAATCTTTTAATTTTGGCGTTTGCTACAATTTTTACAAATTCTATTGATGTATGTAGTTTGAGAAGAGATCACCCATATTGATCCTACATAGGTTTTCATCTTGCATGAGTGCACTTTTTATAGCCTTGCAATTTAATCAAAAGTGAAATATCTTATGGTTACTAAATTCCCATCAATGATTGCATCAATGAAATTAAGGAAGCATTGGTCCTATTTTTATTGGTTACCCATTTATTTCTTTAAAGCCTTAACTTGCAGATGCGTTGTTCCCGTAGCTTATGTCCATTAGGATTTTATTTTCATGTTATTTTCTTAAACTTCTTGTCACCTTATCTTTATTATTTGCTTTACTAACCCCTTGTTAAATTAGGAATTCATATTAGTTGCATTGATAGATTGCATTCATTAAAAAACATATAAATACAAAAACATAGTTCTTTTTGTGTGTTTACTATTTTCAAGTAACAAATAGATTCGACATCTTATCCAAATTTATTAGAACCAGAAAAGGTCTCCTTGTGAAAAATCACATTTATCTTCAACTAAGCAGATTCTAGTAGGTTGCAAGATCGCCTAGAACCTTGGAGTTTATCCCCAAGATTTACTTTTTAGGAGAGAAGTTCAAAAGGATTCCTATCGTTAAGCATTGTGTAAAATGATAGCTCAACACATAGAAGTTAAGTTTATAGAGCATGTTATCATACATTGTGATTAAACAAGTATAGTGAGTATGTCTAAGAATCATATATGATATTGTAACATAAAGAACATTTATATTAAAAATCATATTTTGAGAGAGAAATTTGCAAAGGAGATTAGACTAGAGTATATTAGTACAAAGGATTAGATAGAAGATATATTTACAAAGCCCTTTCTAAAGGATACATTTGAGTACTCAAGAGGTGTGCTTGGGTTCATGCCCCTACCTACTTCTAAGTAGTTGAAGTAGAGATTGCATCAATCCAACAATATAGAGCTCTATTTTTTATCTAGACTGGATGCTTGGTGTTTATCAATCCAATAGCATAGGAGCTACATTATTTATCTATGTTTTAGCTAATTCATGAAGGACTCTTGGTAATTGGTATTTAACATTGTCTTTGGAAACTTGATCTTGTTGAAGATCTTTTATAGTAGAATTGACATAATGGTTCCTTTGTCATTGATGTCAATGGGGGAGAAGATGTACATGAAAAAATCCTATACAGAGAGTATTAATTTCAATGGGTGAAGTATATCAATGAGGGAGAAGCACATTGATGTGGAGAGTTGTTCCTAAGATTCAAACTTGATTGATTAAGAGGATTTGAAAAGAAAGAGTACATTTGAGTAGTTACAATAGAAACATAAATTTTGTATTCATGGAACTTATATTTTTTTCATCTATATTTCCATCAACACCGAAGAGGGAGATTGTTAGCATGATTGTGTGTTGCATTCATGACTGCATTTGTTATTGATGTCAACATAGTTATGATTTTGTGAAGAATGATATAGAAACATAAATAGATTGAGATCGTGTGATATGAAGATTGAAGATGTGGTTATGTGCAATTTTGGACATGTTCTATAGAGTTAAATTTTCATATGGTTTAGTTTGCATGAAAAAATATGAAGACAATTGACAATTATTTAAGATTTATTGAAGACAACATTTTGGCAGAGTTCTTGAGAAGCAGTCCTGCCAAATGGATTATATCTCCTAATAAAGATATAATATAATTTAAAAAAATTGTATAGAGGAAGAAGACATGAAAAATATGGCATGTTTAATTTTTCTAAGTCAGAGGCTGCACATGTGATGAACTATGAAAATTGTAAGCCGACAATATTACGTAATTATGAAAAGATGTAATGTAATTTCTATTGTATTATCTTAATGAGGTCTTATTGTAATTATAAATTGAAAAATCCTCAAGGATGACTCAGTAATTATTTTAAGGACATGTTATAAAGAGAATTTTTTCCCCTTGTGGTTAAGTGTGTATTTGTGGCAGGTGATTCTGCTTGTAGTTGTTAGAGAAGTATATGTATGTGAGTGAGAGAAGTTGGATGCAAGATCCAACAAACTTGATATTGAGATCAGAGAAGTGTTTGGTGTGGATAAGGCATGGATAGTTGATAGAGAGATTTCATTTCTCAAAGAGATAGTAGTGGAAAATTATTTATTGGTATTATTTTATTAAGGATAATACAAAGGCTAGTTGGATAGTGAGTTCAACGGTCTTGCCCCTAAAGTTGTTTGGATAGTGGGTCCTTCTAGCTTTCACAACTCCTAATTGGATTGGTACAAATCCTAATAGGGTTTGAATCTCCTCACATGGATTCAAATTCTCCTAACAAGGAATGTATTTCATTGACTCCAAACAAGGTCCATCCTCTTACAAGGAACTTATATATTAGTGCATATTTTTGTGGGTACCATCTCCACCAAGATTTTCCCTCTGATCAAGGGTTTCCCTAGTTAACGAATCTGGTATTATTGTGCATGGTTATCTTGTTGTCTTCTTGTAGTTATTGTACTTGTGATTATATGTTTTAGAATTAATAAGGTTAATGATAATTATTTTAATTGGATAATTGATTCATCCCCCTCCCCCTCAGTTATCTTGGTGGACTCTACTTTCTAACAAGTATGAGGCTATTTGAATAGATTTGGAATCTTCTATGAAGGATTCAAAATCTCTTAACAAAGACTCTATGTAGTGATTGCATTTCATTGACCCCTAACAACGTCTATCCTTTCACAAGGAACTTTTATATTAGTACATCATCTCATGAGTACCATCCCCACCAGGGTTTCCTTAGTTAACATATTTGGTGTTATTGTACATGGTTATCTTACTATGGTTATTATATCTATTGTTTACATATTTAAAAATTAATAAAGATATTGAGAGTTGTTTTAAGTATATAACAAATTAAACCAACACCCCACCCCCAGTTATCTTGGTGGATTTTACTTTCTAATTGTACTAGTTGTACTTTATGTATTTAGTTATGAGATCTTGTATCTTCTATTTCATATTGATGTATACATTTTTCTTATAATTAAATCTAAATAATAAATTTATATAAATGTGACTCTACATTAAGGAAGCCTTGATAAATGTCAACTATAATTGTATTTTTTTATGTGCATGTGATGTGTTTCGATATATTTTTTTTGTATTGATATTCATTAATGTTGTATAAAAATTTTAAGAATTTTTTTTGAATAAACACTATAACATAATTAGGTTAATTTCTCTTAGGTTCCCTAGTGGGACATTACAATTCAACTAACATGATCTAAATCATATAAATATGATATCAATTTTCTACATCAATAATGGACATTATAATCACATTAATACATCATCAAATATAACTCAAGATTTAACATGAATATAATACGTTGTTTAAAAGGAGTTTCCACATCGTCAACTAGAAAGGTAGCAAACAAATGGAGTATTACAAAATAATTATACAACCCATATAGCCATATAGCCATTTATAGCCAATGTAACTCCTACACAATCTACAATTATAATGATAGTCAAATTGATTAAATTTCCCTAATGATATCTTATGTAGTTCTCTCTTGGTGATATCTTGTGTAGTTTGTGTGCTATTGTGGTCTAGTCACATGATTTGTATTTTCAAATTTTTAGTTTTTAGTATGTCATACTATAGTGTATAGGCCCTACACCATGCCTTTGTCAACTTCATACCTTGAACCACATTGGACTTGTACCTTATGCTGGATGTAAATTCTTGGAAATTATGTAAACTCAATAGAATATAAATCCAACTAGAAAGTCATCTCTCCAATCCATGTAGCTAGCTCCCATTAGGATTAACCAGGGACAAAAATAATAATTACATGCAAATATAACCAATATCATAAAATAATAAATCACACAAAAGAGAACACAAGACATGAGGATTTAATGTGGTTCACCCAATCCCTGGGTTGCATCCACCAATAACAAGTCCAATATTATTCTTATCTAGTGATAATAATTTGTAATCTCTTACAACTCAATACTGCTGCAAGAAGCTACAATGTCATCATACATTATGAAATCCCTAACCTCTAATCCATTTTATACGATCTTTTTTTACTTATAAAATTAGGGCTAAAAGTAAGTCATCCAATAGAAAAATAATAGCCAATTCCATTTACAATAGTAGAATCATATTTGGCTTTGACATTATTGCCCCCAAAAACCCTTGCATGGGCATTGCTCCTCGACCCCACCCTGTACTATGATAGAAAGTGCACTTGGGGCATTGCCCTTTGACCTCATCTTGGGGGTGCTACCCCCAAACCCCCATAGAAATAATATGGGGGAAAACTATGCCAAATAAACCTCCAAGTCTGATTAGGCTCCACATCACAACAACTCCTTGTTACATGGGAGTTTCAACCTATATGACCTTAAATTTCTTGTGATTTTTTTTTCTAAAGAGTTGTACAACTTCACCCACAATGTTCCATTTTGGACCAATAAGAGGTAGTAAAATTTTAAAAAAATTAATATTTTTTCAATGGAAGCTTTAGTGACTTTTCTAGTTTTTCTCTAGTTGCAAAAAATCCTATTTGAAGTGAATCTATTTATAACCTCTAATTTTCAATTTGGGATTTTTTTGAATTATTTTAAAATCCAATATGTAATAAATAATTCATGTAATATTTACCCATTATAAAATTATATTTAAGTTCCCATTGTTGGTGTTTTAAAAAAGAGAATAAAAAATAATGGGGGGTACAAAGCATTATTTAAGTGTTTATTATCTTTTTCCTCTCCTAGTGTTCATTTCTAATCATGGAAGAGTATAGAGATATTAAGCAACTCTCTCCACACAAATATGATACATGGAAATAAAAATGAGATAATTATTGCAAACTAAGGGAACTTGGCAACTTATTGGTGCAACAAAATATAAACTCATGCTATGTAGTTTTAAAATGTGCATACATGGGTATGTGCAGGGTCATGGGGGTCCAAAAAGTGGTGATGTAAAAAAACACACTTTTGGAATGTCAAAAAATAATTCAAAATCTGCTATAAATTTTTACCCACAAGCCTATCACCATAGAAAATTTAAGTATCCTTTTCCAAATTAGATACCCAAAATATCAAGTACTTGATACTCGTGGTAAAATATATGCACCCAGAGCCTCATTGTTCACCATCTTTTACTAGTGTTTGCTTGTGTTTTTATCTATAGCATTTCAAATATACAAAATAATTTTGGGTATAAAATTCAGTGCATCACATTTATGTTGGATATATAAGAGGAGTAACTAAGAGGGGAGGGATGAATTAGTTACCACTAAAATAAATCTCAGATCCCTTAGATGTCAACACATAACACAAACTTCACTAAAAATACTAATGCTTGACAAACACATAGGTACTTAGTTTACACTAGTAAATGTTGTAACTCAAAAAATGCTTAACATGAAAATCTTAAGATATTATTTGTGATTAACCTTACTTAACTTAGTTGCATACAAAGAAAAGAAATAGCATGAACACAAGTGACACTAATATTCGATGTGGTAACCCAATTTGGGAAAAACCACCAATTGCAACTAGTTCCTAATTTTAACTCTTCTAAAGTGAGCCTTGTTAGGAGCCAACCCTATTAAAGGTTACACAACATACTATTAGGTCTGACCCTATTAGAGGATTTAATCACCTTGTTAGGAGTGGCCTTGTTAGAGGTCTATAGACACTGCAATCTAGAAATGCCACCTTGTTAGAGGATTTAAAAATAGTTGTTAAGCCAACTTGGTTAAGAGATTTTAATGGTTAGAGAGTAACAATGAGATGACCTAATTTCTAATGTAACTAAATTTCTGATTATAGATCTCAATTTTGGCTTGTATACTTGATCCTTTCTAATCAAATTTATCTTTTCAGATCACAAGAATATTCTATTTATCCTCCTAATTTGTTTCCTCTAAGAATATTTTGTTCTTCCCTATGCTTGTACATATTCAATCCTCAACTTGATCTTATATTTATGCCTTATGCATTTTCAAGTTGTCTTAAATATAACTTAGAATAATTAATATTCATCTCCTCAGTTAGCTAGAACCAACCAACAAATATATTAAACTCATTATGCGAAAACAAGAAAATCCTTTATTAGTCGACCTTGCTTGGTAGACACTAACTCATAAATGATTTTTCCATATTAATCAAATGAACTCAGTTAACATTGCATCTTCACAAACTTTATTTGGTAATTGAGTGAGCTTGGTTAACACTAGTTCCCTCCAAATTTTCCTTTGTTACCCGAGTGAACTTAGTTAACACTCAACTTCTGCTAACTTCTCTTTGTCTCCCAAGTGAACTCAATAGACACTGCCTTTTGAACTTAACAAACCTTGGAATGGTCCATAGACATAGAAAACTATCTTCAATGCCTAAGTGAGCTTGACATACACTAACTAGTAAAGATATGACATTTTGTGTAACATCAAAGACAATACATAATTAACTAATTATATTAAAAAATCTCCCTCTTTGACATTGATGGCAACACAACATGTCATAATACAATAAAATTCTTAGAGAAAAATAAAGTAAGGTAAATATCCTTAGTTTAATTCTAATTCTCATCCATGAGAATTCCCTCTATCAGTGTGAACTCCCTCTGCCTTCAATTTATCCCTCTATCAACAAACTTTGTTTTTAACATCTTCTTATGATAAAAGACTCTGCCTTTTTTATATCAAACCAAGTTCTTCTTCTTTGACATCTCTGCAAATTCTCCCCCATCACAGAACTCTCCCTTTATTAAATTTCTGTGAATGTGATAGAAAACTCCCCCTCTTTGACATCTCATGCCAAAGACAATAGTAAGTGAATATCAATGTACCTTATGTACTGATTCATATGCATTCTGCCCTCTTCAATACTACATCAACTGATTGATCTTCAACATGCTTTGGTTGATGCATCACTAAACTTCATTTAATGAGCTTCAAATAGGGGAATAACCCCTAACTTACCTCTTAGATAAAAAAATGCATCCTTAGGTAATGGTTTAATGAATATGTCAGCAATTTGTTCTTTAATATTCACATATTCCAATCTTACCTCTTTGTCTTGCACCAATTCTCTCTAAAAAATGATATTTTATAGCAATGTGCTTAGTCTTGGTATGCATCATAGGATTCTTTGATATATTAATTTCATTGGTGTTATCATAGAATATAACCACTAGATCCGTGATCTTTATCTTCATACCTACCAATAGTGGCTTGAATCAAAGAACATTGGAGCAATTAACTACTACTACCACATACTCTGCTTCTACTATAGACTGAGAAATGCAATTTTTCTTCTTACTTATCCAAGACACTAACCTTTTAGCAAGAAAGAATGCTCCACTATTGGTGCTCTTCCTATCATCAACACTTCCTACCCAGTCATCATCTATGAAGGCTTTCAAATCTAACACACCTCCTTTCTTGTACCATAACCCATAGTCTTCAATATCTTTTAGATATCTCATGATTCTCTTGATTTCCATCATGTGATTTTCTTTAGGATTTGCTAAGAATCTTGCCACCGTACCAATTGCTAATGTAATATAGAGCCTTATATATATTACATATTGCAATTTTCCAATCATTGATCTATATGTGGTCTGATCTACTTCCTTGGAATCACCATTCTTGGAAAGTTTATGTCTAGTAGACATAGGTGTTCCAACTAGCCTTGAATTTTTCATTCCAAATTTATTTAGTATCTCCTTGATATATTTGGATTGAGTAATGTAGATACCATCTTTCTTCTATTGAATCTTTAATCCAACAAAGAATTTTATCTTTGCAAACATGGATATCTCAAATTCCTTACCCATTTCCTCTGAAAAAGCTTTGTAAAAGTCATCATTTCCAATAAACAATGTGTCATCTACAAATATTTTAGCTAATACAATCTTCTTGTCTAGTCCTTCTTTGATATACATGTTGTTGTTATCATTTTTTATTTGAAAACCAATCTTTATCAAGTAGTTATGAAGTCTTCCATACCAAGCTCTAGGAGCTTTCTTGAGACCATACAACGCTTTGTGTAATTTATAAACCATACCCTTTTTTCTAGGATCTACAAAGCCTTCAAGTTGTTCTATGTAAACTTCTTTTTCAAGAATTTCATTCAAGAATGTAGATTTTGTTAGAGTAATTAGATATTTTCTAATTAACTCTAGTTCACTTAAGCTAAAATTTAGGTATCTAATAATTAATATCTTTTATTAATTATTATGATACAACCTAGATTAAATTCTCTTCTTGTATTTAATAATTATCTTGTAATTATTAAATACCTAGATCAAATACTCTTCCTATATTTAATAATTATCTTGTAATTATTAAATACCTAGATTAAATACTCTTCTCATATTTAATAATTATCTTGTAATTATTAAATACCCTAAAGAGTTTTATGTTACCTTTTTGGGTTTTGATCTCTTTTATAAGGAAAATCTCTCATTGTAAATATTAACTTGAGATAATTTATTTTTTATAGCAATTCTTCTTTTTTTCTCATCAAGAATGCCTCATCTATGGATTTGGCAATTCTTGCCTCCATAGTTTTTTGACTCTCTCTTCTATAATAGGTGTTTGCATGTAGGTGATTCTTGGGAGCTATGGGGTTGATCGTTTATTAACTTCAACATTGTATTAGAGCTCCAGATCTTCATGCCCCTATTCTATTCATGAGAGATTTGGCAACGGATTTGACATTGGTTTTTAGATCTAAGAAAATGGTGTATACTTTTCTTGGCCACCAAATTTTTCTTCCAACATTAGCCCTTTGCTTGGCTTTATGTTTCTGGTGGTTGGATTTTTTTAGATAGGGGTCATTTTAAGGAATTTTTTGCCTCAATGGCTATTTGACCATCAAATTTGGGCTCATCACTTGCTAACATTAGTGCCACATTAGCACTGCATTAGCACTTCATGCCACCTCTTGACCTCTATTTGGACCTACCTTCACTTTTTTGCTCATATCTTGGGCATATGATCTCTATTTTTTGCAAATGAGATATCGCTAGAAAGCTGGTTTAGAGCCTATCACTATGGTATAGTTAGTTTTTAGTTTTGATGTTTTTTTGATACTTTTTTCTACTATCAAAGTCCAAAGTTTTTTTTTGCACTCTAGGAGGGCATATCTTGAGTGTCCCATCTTCACTTTTTGAAAACATTATATTATTGGAAAGATGGTTTTGTATACCTTTTAGAAATGCCATAATTTCTTCTAGATTCTACTCCATGCTCTTTCTATCATATTTTTTTCTTTTTTGTACTATGGTGGATATCTTGGGTGTTTTAGGTCTGAGGATAGTTTTCATGGCATGGGATGTCTCCATTTAGGTTGTACTATCTATTGTATTAACTCTTTGCCCTTTTTGATCATTTTTGATATAATTTAAAGTGCCACTCCTTGCTTTTTGGGATCTTTTTCATCATTGTGACTTATTGTACTCACACTACATTATAAAGTGTGATGGGAGGGATAGTTATTTTCCTTTTAGTGCCCTCTAACTTTTGTCAAGTGAGTGTACCTTTCACGACATTAGCTCCATGATGTGTTGATGACATGTGCCTTTATAGGTGTTTGTACCTCTTCCTCACTCTTGATGTTCTTGGTTCTTTCTATAGGATAATTTTGGTCCACTTTCTTAGTTGCCTATCACTTCACCCTATCTACATTAGGGGGTGCTCTTCTATTGTTTCTAATGCTCCGTTGGTTTGATGGAGTGAGCTATGTATTTAGTATTTGATCCTATGTACTAGCGATTGCAGTGGTTGGATACTTATGCATTTTGATGAGATGGATCATTTAGCATATAGACACTTTTCTTTCCATCCCTACTTTGGTTGCAACTTTCTATTTTAGAGGAGGTTCTATAGATTAGCAGTTTCATTTTGACAAAGTTTGCAACTTCTTCATGCTTTAGTGGTTTTCTTCATGATCACTCTTTGTTACCATCTTTTGGGACATTCCTTAGTTTGGAGGCTTCTTCAGTCCTTCACTAGTTTTAAAATATTTTTTCCATCTCTTTTTGGAATAGGGTTTCTCCCTTGTGGTTTTCTCTATTTTCTCCTCTTTTGAAAGATTTGGTTGTGATTGAGTACCTCATTAGGCCTTGTTTGTCAAGATGCAAATCTAATTTTAGTAGTAGTTTCTATGTTTTTAGCTACTCCCTAAGTTTATTTTGAGGAACGAAGGGGGGGGGGGGGGGTGTTAGAGTAATTAGATATTTTTAATTAACTCTAGTTCACTTAAGCTAAAATTTAGGTACGTAATAATTAATATCTTTTATTAATTATTATGATATAACTTAGATTTAATTCTCTTTATTTAATAATTATCTTAATTATTAAATACCTTGAAGAGTTTTGCATTACCTATTTGGGGTTTTGATATCCTTTATAAGGACGATCTCTCATTGTAAACATTAACTTGAGATAATTCATTTTTATAGCAATTCTTCTTTTTTTTTCATCAAGAATGTCTCATCTATGGATCTAGCAATGCTTTCCTCCATAGCTTTTTGCCTCTCTCTCTTTTGTAATAGGTGTTTGCATGTAAGTGATTCTTGGGAGTTGTGGGGTTGATCATTTATCAGCTTCAACAGATTTCACATCCATTTGATAAACTTTAAATCCTTTATGTGAAGCATAAGAAAGTAGAGTTCTAACACCTTCTAATCTTGCAATAGGAGAAAAAATTTCACCATAATCAATACCTTCTTCTTGAGAATAACCTTTGCATACTAACCTTACTTTGTTTCTTGAAACTTCTCAATCTTAATTCAATTTATTTTTGAAAACCCACTTTGTGGCAATTACATTATTATCCTTTAGTCTAGGAACAAGAGTTTAGGTCTTATTCCTTTCTATCTAATCTATCTCTTAATTCATAGCTTCAATCCAACTTTCATTATCCAAAGCATCTTTAACTGATCTAGGTTCAAACTCAGTAGGCAAACATGTACCTTTCAATTTTTTTCTTGTCATTGTACCTTTTGACTTGTCTCCAATGTTCTGATTAGGTGCATGGTGCCTCTTGGGATATCTTGCTAACATAGGTACTTTACATTTCAAACTTGTTCTACTAGCCTTGCCATGATCTTCTATATCAAGCTAGGGTCCCACTATCCATGACTCGGGTCCTTTAGACTTTGTAGCCTTTAATTGCAACTCGAGTCTTTTAGATTGTGGCTCAGGTTGCACTAGTTGCAACTCGGGTGCTTCTAGATATTTTGGGGACTCAGAAGGTGAAGTCTCTTGACTTCTAATTAGATTTGGTAGTATATTAGGTTCATAGTAAATAAACTTTCTATAATCCTTCAATTCTTTGTTGCTCTCTTCCTCACTCTTTTTTGCAAACTCATCAATTCTCCCATGTGCACTTTCTATGATCTTATAATTCGATAAGTTGAAATATTTATATATTTTACTTCTACTAGAGTACCCTAGGAATATATCTTCATCACCTTTAACATCAAATTTGCCTTTCCTAGTCTCTTTCAGAATATAACATTTTCTACCAAATACTTTCAAGTAACTTAGATTGGTTTGTAGCCATACCATAGTTTATAAGGAGTTTGATTTGAGTCTTTCTTCAACTGTACTCTATTCAAAGTATGCACTATAGTACCAATTTCTTCCTTCCAGTATTTTATTACAAAAAATTATTTTCTATCATCAAAGTTTTTGCAAAATCCATGATGAATTTGTTCCTTCTTTCAGCTATACCATTCTATTGAGGTGTATCAGGGGTTGATTCTTGTCTTTTAATTCCTCTTTCAGTGCAAAATTCATTGAACTCATTAGAGAAGAATTTGCCACCTCTATCTAACCTTAAAAATTTTATCTTCTTTGTAGTTTCCTTCTCCACTCTTGCCACATACCATTTAAACTTTTGAAAAGCTTCTAATTTCTCTTTCAAATACATTACAGTCATCATTCTAGAATAATCATCAACAAAAAGACTAAACTACTTATCTCCACTATAGCTCTCTATTCCAATAGGTCCACATAAGTCTGTTAGAACTAGCTCCAAGACTTCTTCAAAATAATAGTTCTTACTTTTGAAACATGTCTTGCTCATTTTACCAATTTCACAGTTTTTGCATAGGCCCATATTAGGTTTCCCTCTCACTCTTTTGTTCTTTCTTATCTTGATTAGATTATCAAAGTTCATATGACATAACCTTTTATGCCATAACCAACTTTCTTCTTCTTGAGCAATTAAACATGGACTTTTACTAAGATCTAGATAGAATAGATTACCTTTGGTTTGTTGACTAGACCTAACTAGATTTTCTTTTCCATGCAATAGCTTGGCCTTCCCATTCATGAATTCTACCTTGAATCCAATCTTATTCAACTATGCCACACTTAGTAGATTATCTTTTAGTCCTTCAGCCTAATAAGCATTATCACATCTAAGTTCATTGGTTAGTGAGATACAAACTTTTCCCTTTATGCAACATGGTTCATTGTTTCCAGATCTCACACTTCCACCATCATAATGTTCCATATGTTCAAACTTTTTTTTGTCACCAGTCATATGATGTGAGCAATGACTATCAATAATCCATGTATAATTTTTTCTATCATGAGATACAAGTGTCATTTTATCTCTTCCATCATCAGACTCATCTTTTATAGCAATACATACCATTTCATCATCTTCACTACTATCTAAATATTTAGCCATAAAACAAGATTTCTTTACTTTGTCCTTGTAGTCCTAAAAGTTCTTGAAATCCTTCTTACCTTTGTACTTGTTGTGCTTCTTTTCATCCTTTTCTTCTCTATTTGGACATCTTGTAACAATGTGTCCAACTTCTTCACAAGAGAAACAGATCAAAGGAATGTTACCTTTGTACTTTCCTTTGCCTTTGGGATACCTTCTTGCAAGAAATGCTTCAATGACTTCAAGATCACTGTCAAAACTATCTTCCTCTTCACTTTTAGATTGTTTTCTTTTAGACCTTTTATCTTTCTTCTTGAGTGATAACTTGGCTTCAAATACAAACTTGAGATTTCTAGAACAAGGAGTATAATATCATAGTTATCCAGTTCAAAAGTAGTCAATCTTCACACTAGAGCATCCAAAGTTATCTTGTTATTTGGATCACATCTCATCTCTTGAATATAAGATACTCTAATTACATAGATAAGAATAAGGGCTCTAACTACCTTTCTTACCACTATTACATCTTCAATTGTTCCTCTAGAGGTTTGGCTGGCATTGTCACTAGCTTTGATTCTCTCAACATATTTTGCAATGTTTTCATCCTCTCTCATTTTCATCTGATCAAACTAAACTCTCAAGATTTCTGCCTTGGCTCTTTTTCAATTATCATCACCTCCATAGATGTCCTTATATTTGGTCCACATGTAAGGAGTAGTATCACATCCCTTGACCTTATCAAATTCAACATAGTTAAGAGCTAATGCAAGGTCGATCATCATAATGTTATCATTTTTCTTTTTAGCAATTTGTTCCACAATCAATATTCTAGTAGCAGCCTTGTAAGAATTTTACAAATATTTCAAACCTAAACCACTAATGGTTGCTAGGTTCAACTTCATAAGTTCCTGTCATGCTTTGAAGTTATCTCTATTCATCTTGGGAATCTCTCTTCTATAAGACATCCTAATCTTTAGCTTAGGTCCTTGAAACCTTCTCTGCAAGCACCAAGAAGCTCTGATACCAATTTTTAGAAATATAAGAGGAGTAACTGAGAGGGGATGGGTGAATTAGTTACCACTAAAATAAATCCCAGATTCCTTGGATGTTAACACAAAACACAAAATTCACTAAAAATAGTGATGCTCGACAAACACATAGGCACTTAGTTACACTAGTAAATGTTGTAACTTGACAAATGATTAACATGAAAATCTTAAGATATTATTTGTGATTAACCTTACTTAAATTAGTTGTATACACATAAAAGAAATGGCATGAACAAAGTGACACCAAGATTTAACATGGAAACCCAATTTGAGAAAAACCACCGATTGCAACTAGTTATTGATTTTCACTCTTCTAAAGTGAGCCCTATTAGGAGCCAAACCTATTAAAGGTTACAAAACACATTGTTAGGTGTGAACCTATTAGAGGATTTAGTCACCCTATTAGGAGTGGTCTTCTTAGAGGTTTTTAAACACTTAAATCTATAAATGCCACATTGTTAAAGGATTTACAAATAGTTGTTAAGCCAACTTAGTTAAGAGATTTAGATCAAGTACAATGGTTAAAGAGTAACAATGAGATGAACTAATTTCTAATGCAACTAAATTGCTAATTGCATATCTCAATTCTAGCTTGTATACTTGATCCTTTCTGATCGAATGTATATTTGCAACTCTACAAGGATATTCTCCTTATCCTTCTAATTTGCTTCCTCCAAGCATCTTTTATTCTTCCATACACTTGTACACATTCAATCCTCAACTTGACCTTATATTTATGCCTTATGAATTATCAAATTGGCTTGAATATAACTTATAATAATTAATAATCATCTCCTTAGTCAGCTATAACCAACAAACAAATCTATTAAAATCATTATGCCAAAATAAGAAAATCCTTTGTTACTTGACCTTGCTCGGTAGACACTAACTTAGAAATGATTTTCCTATGTTTAACCAAGTGAACTTAGTTAACACTGCAACTTCACAAAATTTCTATTAGAATATTTAAATGGGAAGAATGCTTTTGAGAGGGAGGGGGGGGGGGGTGAATCAGAAGTACTGTATTTTGACTATTAAAACTTTTTAACTGAAAGTAGATTGCATGCATATGAACATATCAGACAATTATGAGAAACACATAAGCATCACCACATAACACTTGAGATTTTGGTAACCTAGAAACCCTCCAAAAATAAGAAGGTAAAACTGGGGTGGGGATGATACCCACAAAATCACTGCAGTAATAATATTTAACCACTTCTGATGGTCTGCCCTGTTAAACTTTACACTGTATCAATAGTGACCTAGTTAAAGGATTTACAAACACTTTACATGAGGTGTCACCCTGTTAAAGGATTTAATCACCTATTTAAAAGATCTACAAAATAGCTGTTAAGCTAACCTATCATCGTAGGGTTTTTCATTCTAATACAATTGCTAGAGAGTGTTAGGTACAATAAACTTGATAGCTTACAATCCTTTGTTTGCTAAATACAAGCACTTGATCTGCTTTCTCTAATCTTGATCCTTTGAGATCTAATACTCTTTATTCTAAAATAGTTTTCCTTCCATACCCTTGTACATAAACTTTTTTTTTAAATGAGATTTCATCTTCCTTATAAAGACATTCGAAGACTTAGGGTTAGGCATGGATCTACAATCCATATTGAATCTTTGCTTCCCGCTCATTCCTTGCACTTTTCTTATTAGTTGCATGCCTTCTCCATTTTTCTTATTGGCTGCATGTAGATTGCATAGGAAATACAAAATATTCGATCTTATCATTTAATCCTTCAAGATTCGTCATATGTCGGCCATGAAAATGGTTTACATATGAATCAATGAAGTTACAAACTCATATGTACATTCTGTGTTACTCGACACTTGCTGATTCCAGATGCTCGACACTAATATCAAACTGGCTTACTCGACTTCTGTTACATTTCTATATTGCTCGGCATCATTTGTGACTCGGCACTTAAATATAACTTGACACTTGTATCATGCTCAACACCTAAAGTCATTCGGCACTTCAACTTCACTCGACACCTGATCTTCACTCGACACCTAAAGGCTACTTGGCACCTAAAGATCACTCGGCACCTGAAGTCTTTCTTGACTCAGCTCATGTTGTGGCTCAACATACATGGTGTACTCAGCTCCAATATAGAAAGTGGTTAAGTGTATTAGCACTCAAGTGTCAAAAACCATTATGAGGTTAACAATCTCCCCCTTTGACATGAGTGACAAAAACACTTAACTGATCTTATGAGTACATTAACTAATCTTCTTGGTATATACAGAGGTTTTAAAAACCTTTAATCAAAATTTGTGTAACTTACAATATATATATACCTCAAAATTTTTGTAACTCCCCAAAATTATTGTAACTTCCCATTCTCTCATTCCCCCATGCATCTTATAATATCTCCCCCTTAGTTAATAAGATATATATATCCCCCTTTTTGACACTTATGTCAAAGGATTTTAAGGGTTAAGACCATATTTCACCAAAAATGTGTTGTTTACCTCCATAATCATCTTGAGAGCTACATCCCAATTGTTCACAGAAATTTCCAATGACTTGTGCTAGATGGCAGTCTCTACAGCAAGATGAATAAGTCCATCTGAAGTAGAAAGATTGGGATCTTTCTTGAGAACAGTTTTTGCATAGAATTGTTCCTTATGGAGTATTTCCAAATGTGGGGTAATGGAGGACTAGAGCTGTATTAGTTTTTCCTTGATATTGGCCTCATCTGCTGTTAATATAGCTATTTCTTTCTGAGTGTGAAGCGATTTAGCAAAATGCTTCTCACTTTGAGCTGGATCTTTTGGTAGCTGCATTCTTGAAATATTTAAATTTCTCTCCAAGCTCAGTATCTTTTGGCTTGTCTCCTGTGTGAAGTATGAAAAGTCACACAAATTTTTGTACAATGAGAATATATTCTCAAGTACCTTTTTCACTTTGTCTATTAGCTTTTCCAATTCAACTTGGGAGAGTGCAATTTGACTTGATACTTGCTCATTTACTTTTCCCTGGAATTTCCTTTCAGACCATTCTATAAGTTTTGCATTTGTCTCTTGGTCTTCATTTATCACCTGGTCAACAATATCTGATAATTGCTCCATGATATGCTTTGACTCATCTAGTGACTGCAAATTGAAGGCATCCATAAAGATGTCCTTAATCTCATGTAGTGTTTTCTTTTGTTTATACTCCTTCTTGAGTATCTCTTGTCTCTTTCTCCTATTCAGTGCTTCCTACACCTCATTGATTTGATCAATGGTTATTATTTATGAGTCATATCCTGGTATGACTATCTCCTCATCTAATTCAGGGTCTTCATAGTGAAGTACCCTTGCAACTTTTGTAGTACTAGATCCTGGTGTAGATATTTTCAATGGCTATTGTGAAGGAGTTCTCGAGGTAGGCAAATTTATCAATGTTTGTATTGCCTCTTGCTCTTTAGGGGTTTCCTCTATTTTCTCCTCCTACTATCTACTACCTTGATCAATTATGGTAATCTTAGGAAGTGCACCTTGTGTTTGTGTTGTAGGATTAGATGTAATAGTTTGTCTTGTTTGTTCTGTTTCTTTTTCTACAGCTGCACTCAGCTTCTGTATTGAGGTGTCAACTATGCCTAATGAAATAACTATGGGCATTTGAGGTTGACCACTAGTAGTTGTAGAGATGATGGAAGGTGGTTCTTGTGGATTCACCTTATCTCTAGCTATGCTTTCTACTAGTTTTTGTAATTCATCCATACTGATCAATACTGGATCTATACATAATCTTGCTTGCTGCGTATATTGGTCAAGGATTCTTTTGAGGTCTTCTACAATTAATGGATTGATGTTCTGACCAGAAGTGTTAGGAACATCTTTTATAATTATAGTTTCTACAGGTGTGATGGGTACATGAGGAGGGCTAGAGGGTGGTAATTGTGTGTCTTGCACACTCTAGTCTAGTTGCTACTCTTGCTCAGCTATTGCCATTACATCTTGTTTTTGTGTCTCTTCCTCCTCTCCATCTTTCTTTTCTTCTTCCTTCTTCTATTCTTCTTCTTTCTCTTCTTCTTCTTATTTTTTTTCTTCTCTTTCTTTTCTTCTTCTTCTTTCTTTTCTTCTTCTCCCTTCTCTACTACTGTCTTCTCTTCTCTCCTTTTTCTTCTCTCTTCTAGTGGAGCAGAAGCTTCTTCCTTCTATTCTTCTTCAAGAAAATCTTCAATCTTTTTGTATAAGTTTTTCCATGATTTTATTGTTCTTTGAACAATTTATTCCATCTTGTTTTGGAGAATGAAGAATGCCCTGTACATAGGTGTAAACCTAGTATTATGCCTTTTGACTACTTTCTTTATTTTTTCCTTAGTCAAATTAGGCAATACACTTCTAGGGTTGATTCCCTCATCTCCTTCTCCATTTTCAAACAAAAATGCCATCTGTCTTCTACAATTTTAGACAGTTCTTTTGGCAATTGTCCATCTAGTTCAAGAGGAGTGTACTTGAACTATGCCATCATTCCATAAACTATTTCCTCTATCCCATTCTGTTCTTCTTTAGTAAACTTATTGAAATCAACTTTATTTAAGTTTCTTAAATCACCATTTCCAATCTATTTACATAAAGTATCAATTGAAAAATGGCTTACCTTTTTAGATTGATCTTCTTCATCAGTATTAGGTTGATCCACATATCTTCTTCTTTTCCTCGGCTTGTCCTATGTTTCCTTGATTGGTTTCTTCTTTGTAGCTTCCTCTTTATCCTTTTTAGTGGAGGCCCTTGTTGCAACTCGGGTTGTTGGCTTTTGAGGTGATGGCATAGCAGATTTCTTTGGTTTTTGCTGAGCTGGAGGTTGTTCTGTTGCCTTCCTTTTCTTTGACTCAGCTTCAGTTGGTGCTTCCTTGGCTTCTTCTTTCCTGACTCAGCTCATGTTGTGGCTTGGCATACATGGTGTACTCAGCTCCAATATAGAAAGTGGTTAAGTGTATTGGCACTCAAGTGTCAAAAACCATTATGAGGTTAACACTTTCTTTGGTAATTGAGCGATCTCAGTTAAAACTAGTTCCACCCAACTTTTCCTTTGTTACCTAATTGAGCTCAGTAGACACTACCTTCTAAACTTGTCAAACTCTAGAATGCTCGACAGACATAGGAAACTATCCTCAATGCCCAAGTGAGCTTGACATACACTAACTAGTAAAGATATGACATTTTGTGTAACATCAAAGATAATGCACAATTAACTAATTGAATTCAACAATTTAAATTTTGGGTAAGTAAATTTTTTGTCATTTTTGTATTGTATTTATTTTTTCAATCAAATTTAGATAATTTTAAAAAAATAGGGTTTATTTTGTTTTTGATTGAATACATTTTTAATTTGAATTGTATTTCCAATATATATAGGCATGGATAATAGAAATGATCCTTAAAACCCCCACTCACAAAATAATGAGCCTCAATTGGCAAACTCCCCCCCCTCAAAACCCTCTTCATTTGGAAGATTTGATTATCAATAATCTAAATGAATTATGAGGGTTTCAAACCACATATCAAAAAATTCATGTATTGTCTCCCATGCTATTCATTTTGAACTCCATAGTACAAAACATTGAGACACTTACCAAGCAATATAATGTTGCTCTTCATTTCCATGATGAAATGCATGCATAATTTGATGATGGGTTGGATTATGATGAGGTTTTAGACCTAAAATTTAGTAAAGATAACTTGAACAACCTATTTGTGAAACCAAAAATTGACATTACAGTCAAAAGCACTAAACCAAAATTTTCAATAAAATGGTGCACAAATGAGCCAATGCATGCCCACTTTTGGGATGTTGGTGGTTGGTTTTTGATAAACCACCACACAAAAATTTGGAAGTGATCATTTATTTTTTGAGAAAACTGCATGCCAAGATTTTTGTGGGGAAAAAGTGAACTATTAACTAGGGTGTAGGAGTAGGAGTGCCCCAGGATAGACCATTTACACAGAGTAAGAAAGTGTGCACTTGTGACACCCACACTAATGTCTCCCCCCTCCTCTAGTGAAACATCTCAATGTGATTTTAGAGGCTACCCCAGAGGCTATTAGATCCATTCACTCATAGATTTCTTTATTGGATTTCCAATCTAGGTTAGTGTTTCCTCCTCATGTTGATGATGCTAGCACAAGTTAATCAGCTAGGAGCTCACATGTTTGTGTGCCCCATACTTGCATTACATGCAAGAATTTATGCATGGGTCCCCTAAATGATTCTGATGCACATTAGTATGTATTTGGGGAATAGGATGCAATAGAATTGGGTACATATGTTGGAGCATCTCATGTGAGAGGTGAGGAGGGGAAAGTTGAGCCATTGTATCCTCATGTCAAGATATGTATATATATTTTATTTCACAACATAGTTAATTGAAAATGATTTTTTTATTAAACTAATTTTAACAACTATGCACTAACATAGTTTACATGTTTATGTGATAGAAATATTTAGCTAATGAATGAGAAGGAGATGAGACAAGTGGAGGAGTCCACACTCTCAACCATTTCATTTGGCCTTGAGATGTCCACAGTATAAATTTTTTTACATAATTTTATACTTAACTAATTTATATTGATTTCTACATGGTTTCTCATTTTTTTTGTCTTACAATTTTCACCTATCTCTAGGGAAAGAAGTGAGGAGGTTGAGGCATGTGACATTGAAAAGGGGAAGGTAATGCTGTATTCTTAAGAGATTAAATGTAGATGCATACTTTTATCTTGTGTGTACTAACAAATTTTTATTACATTGTTTATTGTAGAGGGTCTGGCCACTGGTGATGACTCCATATGGATTTGACACCATAGAACCTTAGGAATTTCTATTCATAGTTAGAGCCTTATTAAATGTATATTTATCATTTCTTAGTTATTTTCATTTTTCATAAAATTATACAAAACCAATTATCATGATTTTTAACAATTATGTTCTTGAATTGCATAGGAAACACCTATTACGATGGAGGGAGGACATTAGAGTTTTGTATCTTTGTTGATGTAGCCGACACTTCTAGAGGAAGCATCACCACACGTAAGTTTAATGTAAATTTTTTATTATCTTATAATTTTATTATTCTATCACTAATGATGTTATACAATAAATCTTAGACCAATCTCACAAACTTGTACAAACATATATACATCGGAGATGGTGTGCTCAACTGTTGGTGAGGACATATGTGAGGACTCTTGATTACCCAAGGAAGATATGGAGAGATGTATGTATAATAGCTTCTAATTGAAAAATTTCATTAAATAACTATTCAATATGTATTTGAATAACTAGTCTAACTAGTGTAACTTAACTAGTCTAATTAGCGCTCTTTTTTTTCATGTAGGATTTATCAGACCCAAAGAGCACATCAAAGAGGCTACACTTTTATGATCCACTAGCAATAATGGAAGTTACATATTATTTTTGAGATGCCTCATGAAACTTTTTAAGATGACATACATGCCATTTTGTATCCAAAAAACTTTGATATTACAGACATATTTTGGTGGCATGTGCCACATTTTGTAATCTTGTCTGAGATGGCATATGTGCCATAGTTGTATATGGATGTAATTTTTATAGAAAAATGCATGTATATGACATATCTATAACATTTCTTTGATATTATAAATTACTTTCATTTTTTGCACATGTGTATATTATTCATGTGTATGTAATCTTCTCTCAAATTTAACTTAAACTTGGATAGTTGAATGTATGTTTAGTATTTCATGCAAGTTATTTTAATTTGTTCATTGTATGCTGTGGGAGAAGCATTGGATTTGGAAAGATACTAGGGGGATCACTTGGATGAATTAGACCAAATGAAGACCAGAAGAACCTAAAAGGTCTCAAATCAATTTAACTTGGGTCATTAGTGCATATCAAATGTAAATGGAGTCATGAAAGGTCTATGTATGAAATGTTGGCATGGTGAGGAAAATGACTCTTCAAGGATCACTATTTAAATTGATGAGGGTGTGTGGTCTTTGAAATTTTTAGAGGGAGTGAAACTATTTAATAAAGCCATTCTTGGTCATGCAATGATGCAACAAATGTCATTATTGTATAAATAGTGTCTAGTTGTCAATATGACTTATAAGGGCTAGGGCATAAGTTAGAAGTGATTTAATTGTTTTGAAAGAACATGAAATAAATCCATCAACAAAAATATTAGTAAATTATAATTATGAGGATGATGATACTTGTTGAGGTTGTCAACTCGACAACATTCTATTTTCTAGTTAGTGGTCAATCAATAGTTAATAGGAAGTTAAGAGATCATTGTTAGTCTATGGTGGGTGTCAAAATTCTATTGATTCAATGATAAATATTAGGTTGTCACTAGGGTTCACTCACCCATTCTAAGCTAACAAAGCATAATAATTGATGCCACAATCTATGGATTAAAAGATATGCACGACATAATTTAATTATTCTCTACTGCAAGATTTGGCATCAAGCGAGATTGTTGTGCCAAATGTAATTTTTTTTGAATCTCATAAGATTGAGAGAGTTTATTGTAAAAATTGAAAACATGGTCCTATAGAACTTGAAAATTAATCCATAACTCTCACAAGCTTTGAGGTATGGACCTTTGAAATTTTTTGCCTAATATTGCTTTGGGTACCTTGGGTACACTTCAGACTAGGGAGGTTGTGGGCATTCTATCAACTCAATGAAAGAGATAGGTTTGTGACTAGGGATCACTCACCCATATGGAGATAATGGAGTAGATGAATCAATTCAATAATGCATGGCTTAAAAGATATGCACAATGGAACAATTCAACTGATCTCTGCCACAAGATTTGGTATCTAGAAAAAATATTGTGCCAAATGTAAATGAATTTGAATCTCCCAAAATTGGGATAGGTTATTGTAGACCTTATAAATATGGTCTTGTAGCACCTAATATTTTATCCATACCCATCATGAGTTCTGAGCTATGGCCCTTTGAAAATCGTTGGTCAATATTGCTTTGGGCACCTTGGGTACACCTTGAACTTGGATGGGTGTGAATGTTCTATTGACTCAATGACCAAGACATGATTTTAACTATGGTTCGACCACCCATGTATAGCTAATAGACTAGATAGATCAATGCAAAAATTTGAAAGATATGTACAATGACACAACTCAACTAATCTTCACTACAAGATTTGGCATCAAGTGAGAGTTTTGTACCAAATGTAAATGAATTTGAATCTCCCAAAATGGAGAGAGGTTATTGTAGACCTCAACAATATGGTCTTGTAGCACTTGAATATTCATCCATGCTCCTTATGAGCTCTGAGCTATGGTCCTCTGAAAATTGCTTCCCAATATTGCTTTGGGCATCTTGGGTACACTTCAAACCAAGGTGGGTGTAGATATTCTATCGACTTAGTGGATGATATGGGGTTATCACTAGGGTTCACCTACCCATATATAGCTATTAGAGTAAACAAATTGATGCCATAGTGCATGGATTTAAAGATATGTAGAATGACACAATTGAACTGATCTCTGCTACAAGATTTGGCATTAAGAAAGATTGTTGTGCCAAATGTAAATGAATTTGAATCTCCAAAAAAGGAGAGAGGTAATTGTAGACCTTGACAAAAAAGTCATGTTCAACCTAATAGTCTATCCATAAAATTTATGATATTTGAGCTATGGTCCTCTAAAAATTTATGCCTAATATTACTTTGGGCATCTTGGGTACACTTTAGACCAAGGTGGGCACATATGTTTTATTAGCTCAATGGATGAGATAGGTTTGTCACTAGAGTTCACTCGCCCATCTAGAGCTAACAAAGTAGACAAATCAATTCCACAATGGATGGTTTGAAAGATTTGTACAATGCCACAATTCCAATGATCTCCACTATAAGATCTAGCATCAAACGAGATTATTGTGTCAAATGTTAATGAATTTGAATCTCTAAAAACTAAGAGAGGTTATTGTAAACCTTGATAAAAATATATTTTAGCACTTGATAGTTTTTCCATACCCCTCACAAGCTCTAAGCTATGATCCTCTAAAAATCTCTGCCCAATATTGCTTTGGGCATCATGGGTATACTTCATCCCAAGGAGGGTGCACATTTTCTATTGACTCATTGACTAAAATAGGGTTGTAACTAGGGTTTATCCAACCATGTGGAGCCAATGTAGTAGAAAAATTGATACCATAATGCATGTCTTGAAAGATAAGAACAATGAAACAATTCAATTGATCTCCGCTATAAGATTTGGCATCAAGCGAGATTGTAGTGCCAAATATAAATGAATTTGAATCTCCTAAAATAGATATAGGTTATTTTAGAACTTTAAAAAAGTTCTTGTAGCACCTAATATTTTTTCCATAACCCTCACAATCTTTAAGCAATCGCCCTTTGGAAATTGCTGCCCAATATTGCTTTGGGCATCTTGGGTATAGTTCAGACCATGGTGAGTGGAGACATTTTATCGATTAAATGGGAAAGATAAGGTTGTCACTAGGGTTTAACCACCTATTTAAGCTAATGGATCATATGAATTTATGCCACAATTCATGGTTTGAAAGATATGCACCGTGGCACAATTCAATTGATCTCTAGTGCAAGATTTGGCATCAAATGAGATTGTTGTGTCAAATAAAAAAAAGTGAATCTCCAAAAACCAAGAGAGGTTATTGTACATCTCAACAACATGGTATTGTAGAACCTTATTATTTTTCCATACCCCTCACGAGCTTGAAGCTATGGCTTTCTAAAAATTGCAGCCCAATATTGCTTTGGGTATCTTGAGTACACTTTGAACCAGGGTGGATGTGAACATTCTATCAACTCAATGGCCAAAATGAGGTTTCCACTAGGGTTCAACCACCCATCTAGAGATAATAGAGTAGAGAAATTGATGCTATGATGCATGGCTTGAAAGATATGGACAATGACACAATTTAATTGATCTTTATTGCAAGATTTAGCATCAAGCGAGATTATTGTGTCAAGTATAAACAAATTTGAATCTCCCAAAACTAAGAGAGTTTATTGTAGACCTTAGCAACATGTTCTTGCAGAACCTAATATTTTTTCCATACCCCTCATGAAATCTGATCTATGGCCCTTTAAAAATTGTGGCCCAATATTGCTTTGGGAATCTTGCATACACTTTAGACCAAGGTGGGCATGAATTTTCTATTTCTCAATGGTTAAGATAGGGTGGTCACTAGGGTTCACCCACCCATCTAGAGCTAATGGAGTGTATCAATCAATGCCATGATACATGGATTGAAAGATATGCACAAAAAAACAATTTAACTAATCTGCATTGCAAGATTTGGCATCAAGCGAGATTGTTGTACCAATTCCCAACCTCAAGATGTCCTTAGCATTTGGTGAGACTCTTGAGTTAGAGTGCCAAAAATTGTGCAATTTCTTTCTTCACATCATTGGTTAGCTTCTTATCAAAATGTGGAAGTTGCCCACAGTAAGCCCTTATATCAATTTGAAGAGGATCATCAAGTATCTCTCTTCTAGAAAGTTCTCTTTTCACAGTTTTATAATTTATGTTGAAGTCAAGATAAGTTTGTCTTATAAATAAAGCCTTTCTTAATGGTTAACTTACAAGGGAGGTTCTATTTGATCTCTTCCCTTCAAAACTTATCACAATGGTTTCATCATTTTCAAGTAAACATTTTGGTGTTCTAGAACATCTTGAATTAAAAAAAATTCTCTCTAAATTGTAAGGGATTCCATTTTGATTATAACTAGGAGATGTGTAACATCCTTGATTTCTCAATTATGAATTTATATTTTCTCACTCGATATTTTCATCTTCAATCTATGCATTGTCATTCTCAATTGTTACATTTTCAACTTTCAACCCTATAACTTCATCTTCCAACCCTACATCTTCATCTTGAATAAATATATTGTCAAACTTAACATTTTCAAATTTAACATCATGTTCACTAGAAACATAGTTTTAGGGGAAACGCCAATCACATTTAGCGTACCTTGTCTCTTCTTCTGATAATTATCATTATCCTTTTCCCTATAAGCTTAAATTTATTTTTTTCTTCCTCTTGCCTATATTCTTTTGATGACAACTACTCCCCATCCTAATAGAAATTTCATGACAATATATATATATATATATATATATATATATATATATATATATATATATATATATATATATATATATATATATATATATATATATATATATATATATATATATATATATAATTGGGATCCCAAAGTTATTTGTTGTGCAATAGTCATAAAATCCATTAAATTGCCAAAATAACTTGTGTTTGTCAGGTTTGGGGACATAGACAATCATTTTGTGCATTTTGTCAGTAAATGTAATTGGGTTCCAAATTTAGAATTGGATACTTGATATATCGAGTATCCAATATCTCCCACCAAATTTGAAAAAAAAAGTGAAATGTAAATGTTTCACATATATTAATGTACATGTTTCACACAGATATTTTATTTGTCTAATATTATGTACATTTTCACATATATTTATGTGATATACATATTTCACATTTATTTTATAAATGTTTAATATCAAATGTTTATTTAACATATGTCATTAAATATATGCAATTTATTAATTTCACATATGTTGTTAATCACCTATGAATAATAATTTATCAATTTTTATTAACATAGATGTTTAATAACATAATATAAATTATAATAAATATGTTTTATATGTTTCATATGTTGCTAGGACAAGCTATATGAATGGGCCGGTAGGGGTCATACAACAACCTATGACCCATTTTGACACATTTCATGAAAACATATGTCCCTAGGGGTTATACGACCATGAGGGACATATTTTAATTGTTCACATGGGTCGAAAGGGGTCATAGGATAATCTTTGACCCCTTTCAACACATTTAATGATGACATATGCCCCTACTGTCCTAGGCCCCATAGGAAACTATTTCAATCATTCATATGGGTCAAAAGGGATCATAGGATAATCTATGACCCCTTTCGACACATTTTAAGATGACACATATCCCTAGCGGTCCTAGGACACCTAGGGACCTACTTCAGTTGTTCATATGGATCAAAAAGGGTCATTGTATAACCTATGACCTCTTTCAACACAATACATGATGACATATGTCCCTATGGGTCCTAGGACCCCTAGGGACCTACTTCAATTATTCATTTGGGTCAAAAATTTTCAAAACATTGCATGACGACATATGTTTAAAGGAGTCCTAGGACTCCTAGAGACCAATTTCAACTATTCATATGGGTTGAAAGGGGTCATGTGATAATCTATGACCCTTTTCGACACGTTTCATGATAACATATGTCTTTAGGAATTCTAGGACCACTAGAGACCTACTGCAATTATTTGTATAGGTCGAAGGGGTCATAAGATAAACTATGGCCCCTTTTGATACATTTCATGATAATATGTGTCCCTATGGGTCCTAGGACCCCTAGGGACCTATTTCAATTATTTAGATGGGTCGAAAGGGGTCATAGGTTATAAACTATGACCCCTTTCAACACATTTCATGATCATATATATCTCTAGAGATCCTAGGAGACCTAGGGACATATTTCAATTATTCATATGGGTCAAAAGGGGTCATAGGATAACCTATGACCCCTTTTGGCACATTTCATGATGATATATGTCCCTAGGGGTCCCAAGACCCCTAGGGACCTATTTTAATTGTTCATATGGGTTGTATGGGGTCATAGGATAACCTATGAACCCTTTGGAACATTTCATTATGACAAGTGTTCCTAGGGGTTCAAGGATCCATAGGGAGCTATTTTAACTATTCATATGGGTTGAAAGGGGACAAAGGATAACCTATGGCCCCTTTCAACATATTTCATGTTAAAATATGTCCCTAGTGCTCATAAGAACTGTAGAAACCTATTTCAATTGTTTAGATGGGACAAAAGGGGTTATAGTATAACCTATGATCCCTTTTGACACATTTCATGACCACATATATCTGTAGTGATCTTAGGACACCTAAGGACCTATTTAAATTGTTCATATAGATTGAAAGGGGTTATAGGATAACCTATGACCCTTCTGACACATTTAATGACAACATATGTCTTGAGGTGACCCAAGACCCATAAGGACCTATTTCAATTGTTGATATCGGTCAGAAGGGGTCATAGGTTGTTAATAACTTTTAATACATATAATGATGACATATGTCACTAGGGGGTCCTAGAACCTCTAGGGACCTATTTCAATTGTTAATATTTGCCAAAAGGGGTCATAGGATAACCTATGACTCCTTTCGACACATTGAATGACAACATATGTCCCTAGTGGTCCTAATAGCTCTAGAGACCTATTTCAATTCTTCATATGGGTCAAAAGGTGTCATCGGATAACCTATGATGTCTTTTGACTTATTTCAAGATGATATATATCTATAGTAGTCATAAGACCCCTAGGGACCTATTTTAATTGTTCATATGGGTCAAAAGGGGTCATAAGATAACCTATGATTGCTTTTGACACATTTAATGATAGCATATGTCCCTAGGGACCCCTTTTAATTGTTTATATGGGTTGAAAGGGGTCATTAGATAACCTATGACTCCTTTTGACACATTTCATGATGATATATGTCTCTAGGGGTCATAGAACCCCTAGTGACATATTTCAATTGTTCACATTGGTCGAAAGGGGTTAGATGATAACTTATGTCCCCTTTTGACACATTTCATGAATGCATATGTCCCTAGGGGTCCAAGGATCCCTAAGAAACTATTTCAATTGTTCATATGGGTCAAAAGGGGCCATAATATAGCCTATCATCCCTTTCAACACATTTAATGACAAAAAATGTCCCTAGAGATCCTACAAATCCCAATGACCTATTTTATATGTTCATAATGGTCGAAAGAGGTCATATGATAACCTGTAACCCCTATTGACACATTTTATGAAAACATATGTTCCTAGGGGTCCTAGGAATCCTAGGGACCTATTTAAATTATTCATATCATCAAAAGATGTCATAGGATAACCTATGCCACCTTTCAATACATTTAATAATGACATATATCTCTAGGGGTCCTAGGAACCCTAGGGACCTATTTCAATTGTTCATATGGGATGAAAGGGGTCATAGGTTATACCTATGAGCCATTTCAACACATTTCATGATTGCATATGTCCCTAGTGGTACTCAAACCCCTAATGATGTAGTTTAATTGTTCACATGGGTCAAAAGGGGTCATAAGATAACCTATGACCCTTTATGATACATATAACAAAAACATATGTCCCTAGGTATCACATGAACCCTAGAGACCTATTTCAATTGTTCATATAGGTCAAAAGGGGTCATGGGATAACCTATGATCCCTTTTGACACATTTCATGATAATATATGTCCTTAGGGGTCCTAGGATCTGTAGGGACCTATTTAAATTGCTTATATGAGTCAAAAGGGGTCATTGGATAATGTATGACCCTTTTTGTTTTATGATGATATATGTGCCTAGGGGTCATAGGACCCCTTTAGACATATTTCAATTGTTCATATGAGTCAAAAGGGGTCATAAAATAACCTATGACCCCTTTTGACACATTTCACTACAACATATGTCCTTAGGGGTCCTAGTATCCCTAGGGACCTATTTCAATTATTTATATGGGTCAAAAGTGGTCATTGGATGACATACAATACCTTTTTACACATTAACGAGAACATATGTCCCTATGTGCCCTAGGACCCCTAAGGACCTATTTCAATTGTTCATATTAGTCGAAAGGGGTCACAAGATAACCTATGACCCATTTGGACACATTTCATGATAAAATAAGTCATAAGATAACATATGAGCCCTTTTGGAACATTTAATGATGACATATGTCCCTAGGGGGTCCTAGAACCATTAAAGACCTATATAAAATATAAAATTTTAATATAATATAATTACATTATAATACATAATAGGATAATGTATTACAATATAATAAGTTATATTATCTAATATATAATAATATAATATATTTTAGTATAATATATAATAATATCACATATATTATATTATATTATAATAATATACTATATTATACTATGTCATATATATTATATTAAAATAAAATATTTTATGATATATTATATTATAGTATACTATGTATAACCTATGAAATTATATATGAAGGTATTTAGTTTGAAATATTATATATATTCCATTTTTAATTGAGATTTGATTTGGCCTAAATGGTCAATGCCCAAAAAACAACAAAAAATGTATTTTTTCCCTATTTCTCTAAGTTTCATACTTCAAGGGTGTACCTAAGGACTCCCCCCCTTAATTTTGATGAAACTAAAAGGGTTTCTTAAGAACATTGTTAGGTTTCTATTGATACAAATTTTATCAAAATATGAGTTCATTAAGTAATTATTACTTATTTTCTAATGGAGTTAGCTATAAAGTGTTGGTCTTAGAATGGTCTTGACATTCAAGTGTCAACACGCTTAACTAATTCCACCATATATGCCGAGTACACTATGTATGCCAAGTGAATAATAGTAGTTGTTAAGTTAGAATCTTAATAGGTGCAGAGTGACTTCAGGTGCCGAGCAAGTAATAGATGCCAAGCAAGACAGAGCGTAGTATGTGCTAAGTGATTCAGGAAGATTTATGTGCTGAGCAACATAGAGTATAAATGGTGCTAAGCAAACCAGAGATGTGATATGTACTGAGCAATATAAGAACATTCATGTGCCAATCACCAAAAATATAATATGTGTTGAGTAACATAGAATCAACATAATAGTTTGTGCATTCATAAACTAATATGTAAACTATTTTTGGAACTGACTTAGAGAGATTTTGAAGGAGAAAAAGGATAAGGACAAACCATTTACATTCCCTATGCAATCCAGATGCAACTAATCAGAAAAATGGAGAAGGCATGCAACCAATGAGAAAAATTCAAGGTATGAGCAAGAATTTGAAGATTCAATATGGATCATAGATCCATTCCTAACCCTAAGTCTTTCCATTCTTTAAAAGGAGGTCAAAAACCCATTGCATATGTGAATGAAAATAGTGTATAGGGAGATTATATTGAAATTTTAGTAAGAAGAAGAAAAGACTTCAAGGAATAGAGCAACAATTTCATAGCCACTTGATCTAAACAACACAAGGGACAAGGAACACATATAGAGATCAGATCAAGCAAGGATCAGAACAGGAAGAGCAGATCTAGTATCTGAACCCATCAATTGAATATTGCACTCTATTAGGTCAAATGTTCTAATACTTTCTCACAATTGTATTAGATGCAAAAATCCAATATTGATAGGTTATCTTAACACCTAGGTAGGAGAACCTTTGGAGAAGGTGATTGAAAATCCTATGTATTAGGTGGGTTAAATAGCCTATTGTAAATCCTTTAATAGGGTGACACTTCATGTAAGTATTTGTAAATCCTCTAACTAGGTCACTATTGACATAGTGTAAAGCCTTTAATAGGGTAGGCCTCTAACAGGGTAGACCATCAGAAGTGATTGAACATTGATTACTCTACTGATTTTTGTGGGTATCATCCCTACAACAGCTTTACCTTCTTATTCCTAGAGGGTTTCTGGATTATCAATTCTGGTGTTATGTGTTGTTGCATGTGATTGATTTTATGTTCTTTTATATGTTTATATGCATGCAATTTTTTTTTCTAGTTATATGTTTAAAGGATTAAAAAAAGGGTTAAAAAGGTGTGCACCTTCTGATTCACCACCCCCCCTCTTAGAAGTACTATTCCCATTTGAATATTCCAACAATTGGTATTAGAGTGCTGGTTCTCACAAGGAGAAGCCTAATAGCTTGGAGAAAAAGGTCAAAAGATGGAAGTCTTCAAACTTGGGAAGATCATAGACAATCAAGTGATTGATGTGCAACTAGCTCTACACAAAGTAGAGGAAACCAGGGAGGAACTGAGAAAATCCTTGAAAAGAAGAAAGGAGATAGCCATAGCTGAAAATGACATACACTAAAAGGAGATTGATACCAAACAAGAGTTTTCCAATGGATATTCCAAGGAATGTGATGCAACAATAGCAGAATTAATGGAGAAAAATAGAGCACAAGCTGAAGAAATTAGATTACTCAATCTTGAACAAGAATCACAAAACATAATGCTTTGTGAAGTGACTAAACAAAAGAAAAGAGCTACTGAAGACAAGGCCATGATAGAAGATTATGAGAAATCTCACCAATAGGCTAGAAGAGAAGACAATTGAATTTGAAAAGATCTCAAACATGTAGCTAGACAACTTAAGCCAGGTGATGAATGCTCATAATGAACTAAACATGAAGGACATTGATATCTCCACCTTGAAGATGCAGAATGAACAATTTTAGAATGAATTGAAGAGAGAAAAGGAAATAGTAGAAAGTCACAAAAAATCCAATGAGGCCATCAAGTACTTTAAGCAATTTCTGAAATCACCAAGGGCTAGTAATGATACTTTAGGACTTGGCTACATCAGCACTGAACAAGGAGAATCATTCAAGACTGCAGAAGAAAGAATAAACAAAGGTAAGAACAATAAACCTACCTATCATTTCTATAATAAAAAGGGGCACACTGCTAATGTTTGCAGGAGTAGAAAGACCAATCAACAAGACACATCCAAAACCAAAGTTTATTATCACAAGTGTAACATGCAAGGACATTCAACACAAGACTACAGAACCAAGATCATGAGGACACCTAGTTTTGAAGGTCACTGCTACAACTACAAAAAGTATGGACATACAGCATTGGAATGCAGATCAAAGCCTATGTGGACACCTAATTATCTTGCAAGAGGAATCAATCGTGCACATCACTACAATTGGGATTACAATACCAGGTATAGCAGTCACTATTGTCAAGAGTATGGACACATTCCTAAAAATTACATAAGGACACATTTGAAGGGAAGTTACACCAGATGGCTAAACCAAAATACATGGTTTAGTTACTTGAAGATTGGTCATATCAGAAAAAACTATTGTACAAAGTCAAAAGCACCAAAGACCGAAGTCAACAAAGGAAAAGAGAAGATTGATGTTGAACAAATAAGAGGACAAATGAACAAGACATGGAAGGAGAAATGTGAATTTAGCACATCAAATGGAGAGATCACTTTACCCAAAAGGTCAAGTGATCACACTTTATCTTAGTTCCAAAGAATAAAGAAGTACTACAAAGGAGAAATCTGTACGAGCAAAGATGCCAAGCAAAATTTTGAAGAATTTCTCGAGTTACTCTTAGATGCTAAGTTCCTAATAGCTGTCGAGATGATAGTTGAAGTCGAGTGGAGGTCGATTAAAAGAATTACAATGGGAGCCAAGTTATACTAAATCCTTCAAGTGTTGAATGCACAATTGTAAGCACCATGCAATATATGCTAGCTTTTGAACCTAATAAAGTTGAAAATTATTCATTTTCAAGCCATTCAAACACAAAGCAAAAATGATAAGAGTGAAGAGGCAACCAAACAACAATTTTGCAATGATTTGCACCAATCTCATCAGCAATCCAATCCGAACTCTTCAATTTAAAGGTATTTTATCAAGTGCCAAGCTATGCAGTATTTGAAAATTTATTTAATATTAAACCCTAGTTTGGTCGAGATGGCATCTGGGTCTAAAACCACAAAGGGAAAGGAGGATCATGAGATTCAACTTTTTAGTAATGAGGTTAAATAGCTCAAATTTAGGCCAATACTAGAAGTTGCCTATAAAAATGACCCTGCTGGTGCTTTGTCAGTCATTTCGAACAAAGTTGTAGTGGTCCAAGACGTCAAGAAATGCTATAACTGTAAGATTGGAGCCATAGGTGACTTAGAAATTTTCAATACCTTTGATAAGTTGTGTGACAAAGGTATACTGAAGGACAAGTTTCAAATTATTAAAAAGAAGGGTTTAACTAAAGCCCTAGTTTTTCCCATTGAGTTTAAGATTGAATGGATTTGTATAGTGTTGAGTCGAATTCATGATGGGTCATTCTAGTTAGAAATAGGGCTAGTGAAGGTTGTGAAGAAAATTTTTCATAGGGTTATTGGTTTCCCAACCCTAGATTGGCTCAAGACCTTGAGAAGTGATATAAAGTAGGCCATAGAGAAAAACACTAGTGCCGAATGGAATAACATGGGAATGACCATTGATACCTTTACTGATCCACTACTTGATTTTGTTGTTAGAGTCATATCTCAAAAATTCTATCAATCAAGTAGATTGAACAGCGTGCCATGTATAGCAGTAGATGTTGCGTATAAACTTGTGAAGAAAGACCACACATATGATCTAGCAGAGCTCATGCTACAACAAATTAATGAAAATTTGGGAGCCATAAGGAAATCAAAAGGAGCCCAATGCAAATTTGGATCACTGTTGGTTTGCATATTTTTCTATGTCATGAAGGAATTTCAATCAGTTGGAAAGGTAAGATGGGATCCAAACAAGACAATTGTTACACAAATCAATGACTTTAGTGAGAAAATGGGAGACAATTTTGATGCTTAGATGACAAGTTACTTTGAGGACTTCAAGAAGTCTATGAAACAAAGGATGAGGATATCAATATCCTTAGTTGGGCAGCATGTAAATGATATTTTTTTCTTGGCTGACATAGATTATACCTACATCTAAGCAGTGATACCTAGAGTAAGATAGCTTAGGCCACTTGGATATGAGCTTGATGTAGACCAAGCTTCATCTGCAATCACTACTTTACTTGTAGAAGAAATTGATAAGGATGCTCCTCATTTTGGTACTTATGATACTATCAAATCTAGGGTGGTAACTGACTTGAAGATAGCCTCTATAGATAAGAAGAAAGATAAAATGATAAGAAAGCTCAAGAAAACATTTGGAGCTTATATAGAAGTAGAAGGCACTGCAACAAAGGAAGAAGAACCAGAAGGAGGTAGTAAGGAAGAAGGTGAGCAAGGGCAAGAGCCATTAGAACTGACATTAGGTGAGGATAAAGAAGAAGGTGTTGAGGAAGAAGAAGTTGAGGAAGCACCGACTAAAGCCAAAGACACCAAAAGAAAAGCTAAAGCTCAGCCTACACCCCATTCCAAGGCAAAGAAGGGGACAAAGACCATTGAGGTCAAAACAAAGAAGCCTACTACAAGGGCTACCACCAGGGCTACAACTCAAAAGGCTAAAGATGAAGCCAAAGAGAAGAAGAAAGCCACAATGTAGACTGGTGAAGAACTAAGGAAGAGGAGGAGATATGTTGCCCAGCCTGATACAAATGAAGAAAGAATAGAGTTAGATGATATTAGCCAGTTTAAAGTGGTAAGTCATCCCTCCAAGTCTGCCATTGATAAGTTATGTGTAAATATTAGAAAAAGAAAACTTGAATGGTTTAAAGACTATAAACTTTAATAAGCTCAATAAAGAAGAGCAAAATAAAATAAAGGAATCAATGTATGCAATGATGGTTGAATACAAACACACACCTCTAGAGTTAGATAGTACAATGCCTAAGGAGTTATACAAGATAGTTGTAGATAAGTGGAATTTTTGTTTGCAAATGGAAAAGGACATAAGAGAATCAACCATAGATACACTACTGCCAGACCTAACTAAAGGTCAAATAGCTAAGGAAAATAAAAGGCATAATAGAAATTTTTTTCTTAAGAATACATCATTTAGCATTCTTCAAAATAAAATAGAGGATGTTGTAAATAAATCCACAAAATTGTGGAAGTCAATATACAAGTCAATTGATGATGTATTTGATGAGGAATATAAGGTTGAGGCTAGTGCAAAGAGGAAAGAAGTAAAAGAGACAACAGAGAAAGTGGTGGAGAAAAAAAGTGAAGAAGAAAAGAAAGGTGAGGAAGGAAGAGTAGAAGAGGAAGCTAATAAGGAGGAGGAAAAAAAGAATATAGCTAAAGGAGAGGAAAAGGAATTAGATGAATAGGAAGAACAAAGTGTGCAAGATACATAAATGCCACCTCTTAGCCCTTCTCATGCCACTATCACACCTACAGAGATCATAAAAATAAAGGATGTTGTTGACACTTCATGTCAAAAAATCAACCCTTTAACTACAGAGGATCTCTCAAGGATCCTTCACCAATATACTCTATAGGCACAATTGTGTTCAAGTCCTATAATGGTGAGTGTAGATGAACTAAAAAAGGCAGTAGCAGAACCTTAAAGAGACAAGGTGAAGCCAAAGGAATAGCCTTTTACATACATTGCTACTAAAATCCTACTACTTCCACCACAACCTTTTACCCAAAATAGCAAGTGATGCACTTTAGATGCTGAGTGCAGCAATAAGGGAAGTTACAGGAAAACAAGAACAATCAACAAGTTCACCCCCAACAATTGTTTGTAATAAAGGTAGTCAAGAAGAAAGGAAGGAAGAGACAAGAGATGAGGAGCAAGCTACAATACAGACATTGGTTGAATTAGCAAAAATTGGTACTCCCACTCAAACTCTTCAGAAGCTAAGCACTGAAATGATATCAATGCAAGTTCAAACACTAGGCTTGAGCTCTAGAAAGGTAGCCATGATACTTCACTATGGAGATCCTGAACTGGGTGAAGAGATCATCATTCCCTCCTATGAATCTAGCACCCTCACAATAGAAAAGATAAATTAAATACAACGTGCACTGGATAGGAGAAAGAGAAAAGAAGTATTGAGAAGAGAATACAAGTATAGACAAGCATGTAATGAGATAAAGGACATCTTCATAGATGCCTTCAACTTGCAGTCACCAAATAAAACAAAGCCAATAATTGAGTAGCTATCAAACATAGTTGATCTAGTGACTAATGAAGACCATGATACAAATGTAAAATTAAATGAATGGTTAGAAAGAAAGTTTCAAGGAAAGGTTAATAAGAAGATATCAAGTAGAATTGCACTTGAACAGGTAGAGTTGGCTAAGACAATAGATAAGGCCAAAAGTGTTCTTGAATTTATTTTTTATTGTAAAGAAAGCTTGTGACTTTTCAAATTTCAGACAAGAAACCAATCAAAGAATAATGAGCTTGGAAAGGAACTTAAAAATACCTAGCATGCAATGACCTAGAGATCTAGCTTAGAGTGAGAAGCATTTTGCACAGACGCTTCACACACAAAGGGAGTTATCTATACTAACAATAGAGGAGGTAAATATAAAGGTTAAATTGATGTAAATCCAGTCCTCTATAACCCCTCATTTAGAAGTCCTCCACAAGGAACAAGTTTATGCTAAGATAGTATTAAATAAAGATCCAAATCTTTCTACTCTTGATGGACTTGTACACCTTACTATAGAGATTTCCATCTAGCATAAGTCACTGAACATTGCATTGGAGAATTGCGATGTAGCTCTGAAAATAATAATGGAGGTAAATAGTACATTTTTGGCTAAGTATGGTATTACTCCTTAGAACCCTTTTGACATCAGTGTCAAAAAGAAGGAGACAAGTAATAAGACAAAAGTAAGGGGGAGATCTAAAATCTTGACATATATGGAGAATACCAAATTTTGATTACATTCTTTCATTCATTTTGAGAATAAAGTGGAAAGTATGTAGATAGCCAAAAAGGGGGAGACAAGTAATAAGACAAAAGTAAGGGGGAGATGAAAATTTTTGACAAGCATGTGGAAAATAGATCTAGAACAGGAATAGGACACATGATAGAGAGAATCAAGCACATCAGCATAGAATTTTAGTAAAAAGAATGGACTAAGCATAATCAACTCAGGGGGATTTATAAGGTATATTGTTGCTTACAAAATTTTGAACATTTTTGAAAATTTGCATGTATGCTGAGCAAGAATAAAGAATGTACTCAATCAAATCAGTTCATTAATGCATATTTAAGTGTTTTTAACACTCATGTCAAAGGGGGAGATTGTTGGTTATAGAATGGTCTTGACATTAGAGTGTCAACACACTTAACCATTTCCACCAAATATGCAGAGTACACTATGTATGCCAAGTGAATAATAGTAGTTGCTGAGTCAGAATCTTAACACGTGTCGAGTGACTTCAGGTGCCGAGAAAGTAATGGATGCCAAGCACGACAAAGTGTAGTATGTGCCGAGTGATTTAGGAAGACTCATGTTCCAAGCAACACAGAGTATAATAGGTGTCGAGAAAACCAGAGATGTGATATGTGCTGAGCAATACAAGAACATTCATGTGTTGAGCATCAGCAATATAATATGTGTCGAGGAACACAAAATTAGCATAATAGTTTGTGCCTTCACAAACTAAGATGTAAACCATTTTTGGAGTTGACTTAGAGAGATTTCAAAGGAGAAAAATGATAAGGATGAACCATTTACATTCCCTATGCAATCTACATGCAACCAATTAGAAAAATGGAGAAGGCATGCAACTAATGAGGAAATGCAAGGTATGAGCGAGAATTTGAAGATTCAATATGGATTGTAGACCCATACCTAACCCTAAGTCTTCACATTCTTTAAAAGGAGGTCAAAAACACATTTCATATGTGAATGAAAATAGTGTATGGGGAGATTATAGAGAAATTTAATTAAGAAGAAGAAAAGACTTAGAGGAACAGAGTAGCAATTTCATAGCCAGTTGAACAGAACAACACAAGGGACAAGGAACACATACAAAGATTAGATCAAGCAAGGATTAGAATAGGAAGAGTAGATCTAATACCTAAACCCAGAAATTGAAGATTGCACTCTATCAAGTCAAATGTTCTAATACTTTCTCACCATTGTATTAGATGCTGAAATCCTATATTGATAGGTTAGCTTAATAGCTAGGTAGGAAAACCTTTGGAGAAGGTGATTGAAAATCCTATGTATAAGGTGCATTTAATAGCCTATTGTAAATCCTTTAATAGGGTGATGCTTCATGTAAGTGTTTGTAAATACTCCAACTAGGTCACTATTGACACAGTCTAAAGCCTTTAACTTCATCCCCACCCTAATTTTACCTTCTTATTTCTGGAGGGTTTCTGGGTTATCAATTCTGGTGTTATGTGTTGTTGCATGTGATTGATTTTATGTTCTTTTATATGTTTACATACATATAATTTTTTTTTCAGTTATATGTTTAAAGGATATTAAAAAATGGGTTAAAAAGGTGTGGTACTTTTGATTCACCCCCCCACCCCCCACCCCCTCTGAGAAGTACTCTTCCCATTTGAATATTCCAAAATAGAGTGCTAACTGACATAGTCATTGGAAAACATCTATAACTTTCAAATGGTACAATATTTTTAAAATCTAAAAGATGTGTTGCATTCTATGCTTCATCTACTATGAGGTTTTTTAAAAAGCAATTGTTAAGTTTTGAATGAGTTAAGGTGGTCAGACACAAGAGTTTTTTAATTCTAGAAACTTGTAGCAAAAGATTCATAGTTAATTATTTATTTGAAATAAAATTACTCAAAAATATGCATTGCATCCAGGCATGACTCTACTTGTTATATCTAGAATCTTATAAAAAATAATTATAACTTGATTGTGATTAAGGTGGTTAGGCATACATCTACTTCTTATTTTTCTCCTAAAACTTTTGTCCACTACATTGAAATCCTAAAAAATTGACCAATCAAATTATTATTGTTTTTTTAAAAAGGTCAATAGTTTAGAAACCAAATTCAATCTATGTATTGCATTTTTATAAATTTTTGATATAAGACTTGTAACTATTTCAAAAAATTTCACATCGAATTGACTAACCCTAATTTTTTGACTTTTCATTGCCACTTAAGGAACTAGTTTGGTATACCTCAATCCTACACATGACCACATAAAAGTGAGATGAAGCCATAAAGTTAATTAAATTTATTATTTCACATTATGAAGTGCACTACAATTAAGTAACTATGAGAAAATTTTGATGATTTGTTTGAAAATTTTGAAAATATCAACAAGCCCTATGTTATCCAATTAGAGGTAGATTCAACATTACACTCAAAAAAAATTTCTTCAATTAGAGACTTTGTTGAGAAGTCTAATCTGGTATTTTTATAGTTGAAACATAGTGGATGAGATAAAATAAATAATTATTAAAATTATTGATTTTTTCTAGATCAAAGTGATCATGTGAAGTCTACCTTCTACTTTACAACATACTAAGGACTAGTTTTAAGATCATCATCATTGAGTTAATCACCACACTAGAAACATGTCTAAAGGACTTAGGCTTTGTAAAGACAACACCACTAGCGGAATATAGTCATCTAACTAATAGTCCACCTACATGCATGATATTGGGAGATCTCTTATCTTATCTTACCCTCAAAAGTCTTTTTTGCCAAGGGATTAGGACCTTTTAAGACATTTAGTAATGGAAATACTTTGAGATACTTTGCTATAAAATGTGGTTGAGATTATCTATTGAGGTGATGGAATCCATAAGAAACCATTTTAAAGGGAAGTTTTAATTTTAGTATTTTTAATCCCAATATCATATTAGCTTAAGGGGAGAGCATATAACACAAGATAGCTATAGTTTCGTGAGCTTAACTTATGAGGGGAATTACCAAACTTACACAATCGAACATGCTTCATAGTTCTAAGATCTAAGTATTGATGACTTAATTATCCAAGTAAAAAGATAATAATAGGAATAAGTATAATAAAATATCTACTTTAGGTTGAGACTCTACTTCCTAGCTAAAGGAAAATAATACTTAAGATCCACATCTAACTCTAATTCAAGTGAATCCTCCTCCAATAAAATTAAGGAAATAGTTGATCCTTATGCATTTTTATGGGAATATTAGATGTGATAATATCTACTTTAGGTTGAGACTCTACTTCCTAAATAAAGGAAAATAATACTTAAGATCCACATCTATCTATAATTCAAGTGAATCCTCCTCCAATAAAATTAAGGAAATAGTTTATCCTTATGCATTTTTATGGGAATATTAGATGTGATAATATACATTTTGGCACATTTTAGAGGTTTTTGAGAAGGTGATACAAATGATATAATATTTTCATCTCCTAGAAATATTGCATTAGTCAATGTGATGCCCATTTTGCATTGATTTTGTTGGGTTCAACTTCTCATTATTAGAAAATTGATTTATATTCTTTTCACCACATCACACATTCATATGATGTACCTTAATATCTTTCCGGTAGGAATAATTCTTAGCTTATTTTGGGAGACTTCATAAATTCATATTTTGGAAGATTTTATAGATTTATATTTTATGATTATGTATAATGAAGCTGTCATCTAGGCACATCGACAAGTTTTGTTAGTCTCAAAAAATTTTGCTAACATTATTTTCACCTATTTAATTTGAAATTTTAGTGATGGATGGATAGTTTGGTTTACACTAAATGATGTAGTCATTTGAGAGTTATAGAACCTTAGCACTTGAGATTTTTATCCTTATTAGAAGTGTTTATCTTGGATCTTGTTTGTATAAGTTTGATGTTTTTTAGTCTTCTTCAAGATCATCCCTAATTGTAAATGTCATTTATTTGAGAAAGATTTAGCATGAATGATTTTTTAACTAACTTATAGATATCCTTATTAGTTGAGAACACATGATATGATGGGTGCTCTTCTTAGGACTTCATGCAGTAAAGGAGTTTATTGTGTTATAATGATTTAGAATAACTTGGGGGGGGGGGGGGGGGGGGGGGGTGGTTAATTAGTTATCCTTAGGTCCATATGTATGAATTTAACTTTTACTAACTTTAAACAACTTAATAAATCTCAAATATCCACTCTATCTCTATAGCATATCATCAAGAAATTAAAATTTCATGAAATATCTTAACTCTCCATTTCTGTATGTGCCGACTTCCAATAAATAAATTATTGTAAAATATAGGATACATAAAAATAACATCCACACATGAAAATAATAATTTGACACTAGGATTTAATGTGGAAACCCAATTTGGGTAAAACTACCAAGTAATATCACAATTTAACTTGTTGTGGAAATTATTTCCTACTTATCAAGTAATATTCTACCAATTTTTCACTCTTCTAAAGTGAGCTTAGTTAAGAGCCAACCCTATTAAAAGTTATACAACACATTGTTAAATGTGACCCTCTTAAAGGATAAACCACCCTATTAGGAGTGGTTTTTTCAGAGGAATTTGGATCATTCCATTAGAATGCCAACTTGATTAAAGGATTTTGACTGATATAATGGTTATAATGTTCACTTTACAAATTTATATCTCTATTCTCTCATTTATTGGTTCATTGACTAGCCTCCATTGACATCTCCAACAATGATATTCTTGGCATCTCCTCAAGCAATCACTCTTCACACTTCACCTCTTTTGTTCTCACCTTTCACAACTTCTCCTTAAGATTGCCAATAAAAAATGAACCAACCTTGGAAAAAATATCTTGTGCCTCATTAAATAGGTAATTATGATCTTTTTCCACTTAAACATCATTTTTGATCTTAGTGTTAGGTTTGTTAGGATTAACCTTAGACAGAAAATAATAGTTACATGCAAATATAACTAATACTAGAAAATAGTAGATGCCATAAAAGAGAACACAAGACACCAAGATTTAACATGGTTCACCCAATCCCTAGACTACCTCCAACAATAAAAAGTCCAATATTATTATTATCTAGTGATTACAACCTAATTACAATCCGTCATCCCTAATAGCTCAATACTGCCACAAGAACCAATTTTTGCATCACAGATTATGAAAATCCCTAAACCTAAGACCTTTTATACAAGTTTTTTGCCACTTAAAAAATTAGGGCTAGAATAATAGAAAAATAGTAGCCAACACCTTTTACAATATAAGGGCATTTTTGGTTGGCGTTGCCCCAGGACCCTGCAGTGGTGCTACCCCTTGACCCACCCCCATAGAAATAATCTAGAGGGAAATAATTCCAAATAAACCTCTAAGTTTGATTAAGCTCCATATCACAACAATGTGAGATTCATCAAATCCTTCCATATTTTTTTTCTCCTTATTCTTCTACAAACTTCTAATCAAATCCTTTCCTTTGATCACTTAAAAAACTATCCTTGTGCATTAAATATTCTAACTCATCAATCCTTATCTTTCACATGCTTTGACTAATTCAAAATTCCAATTATGTCAACCTCAAATTTAAATATTTTTCAATTTGTAACTTTTGTTGTCATTCATCAATCATTGTGTTATTCTACATGATCGTTACTATCTATCTCAACACACTATTCTTTCTCACTGGATATCTCGCCCAACCATTACTATGATCAGTCACTCTAACACTTCTTTATACATTTGTTTGGAAATAAATAACACTCATTTTTTAAAAAAAAATCAACTTTTACTTAAGTTCCTTAATCTTCTGCTTTAGCTCCTTCATTGATTGTGCAATATTGATACTTGGTCAAGCTTATCTTTTTGACTCTTTTCAACTCTAAGCTTCATCCAAATGTCTTCTTCACTTCATGTATTGATTTAACAACACATTATCTTTTCAAGGACTAACTTATCAAGCGCTCTTTGCATTTCCATTATACTTAAAACATATCAACTCAAACTTTCACTAGGTCATCTCATGATCTCTTCTTTTCATATCCTCTTCATCAATCAAATGATATGGCATTCTATACTATTAGTAAATGTCTCTATAGTAGGTTTGAATCTCTATCTTTTCAATAGGTTTGATATCAATGAAAACATAAAAATTGCTCCAATTGGAGTTACTAGCAATCTCCCTCTTTTGGCATTGATGACAACACCACTCTAGTTATCATGCAACCCAAAATCTTCAAAACTATATAGTGTTGTCTCCCTCTATGTTTATGCTCTCTCTTTCTTAGTTTCATTTTGGTTCTCATCAATGCAATCTTAGGATGCTCTCTCTATCACTTAAGTACATATTCATCCTCTATAGCAACACCTCAACTCAGGTTAACAATCATTCTCTCCACATAACTTCTTTCCCTTAGTATATGAATTTTACCTTCCACACATCTCCCTCTTTGTATCTATCCTTGTATGATATCCTAATCATGATAATCTCTCCCACTTTATGTATACTTGTATGGAAAGTCATGCATCCTATACCTCTTTATTTGATAACTTGTATGGTAACTCAATCATGCTAATATCTCCCTCTTTAACAAAAATTCCAAGAAATCAACCATGAACATCATCATGTCACTCATCTAACTTATATAGAAATTTCATCTCAACATCAAATATTTGTAGCCTCATCTAGTCATAGTTCAATGTCTTCCTTTTCACACCTTTAGGCAGCTCATAAAGTGTGGCATCCTGCATCAAAGTTCATGATAGTCTAATTGAAAAATTTAATGCAATGAAACATATCTACCTAGTTTTCTTCAAGTAGGGTAATAACCCCTAACATCTTAGATACTCATAATAATCCTTAGATAGCAATTTTGTGAATAGGTTAGCTAATTGTTTCTTTGTGTTTACATATTCCAATCTCACTTCTTTGTCTTGTACCAACTCTCTCAAGTAATAATACTTGATCTCAATATGGTTAGTCTTTGTATGCATCACATGATTCATTGATATATTTATAGAACTTATATTATCACAATATATCACAATAGGTTTAGTTATCTTTAATAGATTTAGGCTCAAACTCACATAATAAGAATTTATCATTCTTCAATCTTCTTCTTTCATGACTCGTAAATCTTTATCTCCAATGATTTGATATAGTGCATGATGTGTTCTCATACTTTTCCAATAAAGGTTTAGGTCTTGGTTTGTCTTGTTGTTGTTCACTGGATTTTGTATGTTTGACATCTTCAATTATTTCTAGCTATAACTTAGCTTCTATTATTTATTAATCAACAATCTCTATTTGTGATTCATCTTCTATAGCCTAATGCTTGATAGAACCTTGGTAGTTCCTAGTTGGTGTTGCTTGACAACCACCTTTTCTAGTTTAGGTAAGGTGCTAGGTTCACCTTCATAGATATATACAAACTTTCTATAGTCTTTAGGTTCTTTCTTGCATTCTTCTTCATTTTTATTTAAAAAATCATCAACTCTAACATTTTCATTTTCCACAATTTTTTTATTATTATAATTCAAACACTTACAAGCTTTGCTCCTAGAGGAATAACCTAGAAATATGCCTTCATCACTTTTTTCATCAATTTTACCTTTTCTTGCATCTTTTAGTATATAACACTTGCTTCTAGAAGCTTTAGAATGGTTCATATTTGGTGCATATCCATACTAGAGTTCAAGAGGTATTTTATTTGTTCCTTTCTTTACTTAAACTTGGGTCATAGTGTAGACTACAATACTTACAACCTCTCTAGTACCTATTTAGAACATCCTTCTCTATCATTAATGTTCTTGCATAATTCATAATTGATTTATTCTTCTCTTAGCTATACTATTATGCGGTAGAGTCCCTAGTGCACTCATTTGTCTCTTTGTAACTTTGTCATTGAAAAATATGTTGAACTCATCTGAAATGAATTCACCACCTATGTCTAATCTCTAACATTTTTAACACTTTCCTATTTCTTTTTCAAGTATATCTAGATACCACTTAAACATTTGAAATACACTAGATTTTTCTTTAAGAAACATTGCAATCATCATTCTAGAAAAGTCATAAAAAAAAAATGAAATATTTATCACCATAATAGATTTTCACTCCAATAGAACCATAGAAGTTAGTATGAACCAACTCCAAACTATCATAAGAATAATAGGTCTTGCTCTTGAAATTAGACTTTATCATTTTACCCATTTGGCATTGTTTGCACATCATTTTATTAGGTTTTCTAAGTCTTGAAAACCCTCTAACTCTTTTTATTTTACTAATTATTACCAAATTATATAAGTTCACATGACATATCCTCTTATTCCATAACCAAACATCTTCACATTATGAAAATATACAAGTATATTTAGATAGGTCTAGATAGAACAAGTTACCTCTTGTTTACTCTCCACTTACAACTAGTTCACTAGTAGTATCACAGATCTTTTCGTTCTTATTTTGGAAATCAACTTTGTAGCTTAAACTTATCAACTGTACCACACTGAAAAATTTATATTTCAAATCATCAACCCAATAAACATTTTCACACTTAATCTTATCATTTAGTTTGATTGATTATGTATCTTTCACATATGGTGCATCATTACCAAACTTAACACTACTTCCATTATAATTATCAATATTTTCAAACTTACTTGTATTACTAGTCATATGATGTGAGAAACCACTAGCAATTATCCATCTATCATTCTTACACACATGTGAGAACAATGAATTTTAACATAAAAATCATCATCAAAATCATCTTTCATTGCAACATAAAAAATTTCTTCATCACGATCACCATAATTACTGTCAAAGCCATCCTCTTTAGTAATATAACAAGCTTTCTTACCTTTTTCCTTGTAGTCTCTTTTATTTTGATTGTCTCTATCACCTCTCCTTCCTTTGTACTTGAATTCTATCCTCTCCTCCTTGTCATCTTTTTAAGGACATCTAGCAAAAATATGAGCAACTTTTTTGCATGTAAAAATAATAATAGGAAGTTTACCTTTGTATTTGTCTTTTCCTCTAGAAAGTCTTCTGGCCAACAATGCTTCAAGCTCATCAAGTTCATCATTAGATCTATCATCAGTTTCTACATACTTTCTCTTCTTCTTTTTATTAGATCCATCAAGGGTTAGTTATGCTTTGAATGTAGATTCAACACTAGCAATGGAGTAATTATCAAAATCTAATAATTTAAATGCAATAAGTCTACCAATCAAACTATCCAAGGTTATATCATTACTAGGCACACACCTTAGTTCTTGAGTTGCAAATACTTTAATTGCATAGATAAGAAGTAAAGTCCTCAATACCTTACTTATCATAGTCTCATCAAATATGTCTCCTCTAGCTCCTCTCATTTCATCAAATTCACTAACATGCTTGGCATCTCATCAAGAAATCACTCTTCACTAAACTCTTCACACTTTTACTCAATTGTTCTTTCCCTTCCAAGATTCTCCTTAAGATTGGTAATCAACAATGATCCAACCTTAGAAAACATCTCTTTATGTCTCCTTAAATATGGTAATTTCAATCTTTTTTTTCTTGAAAATCATCATTGATTTTATGATTAGGTTAGATTTATCAAATCCTTCCATCTTTTTGATCTACTTCTTCTTTTACAAACTTCTGATCAAATCATTTCCTTTGATCGCTTAACAAAATCACTTCATGCATTAAATACACCAACTCATAAGTCATTATCATCCATGTGCTTTGAGTAATTCAAAATTCCAATTTTATCAACCTCATATTCAAATCTTTCTCAAACTACAACTTTTTTTGTAACTCAACAATTACTGTATACTTCTACTTGGTCATTACTATGTATCTCAACACACTATAGTTTCTCACTTGGCATCGATATGCTTGCTTAGCCATTACTATTCCTGGTCACTACTAATACTTCTTAATATATTTTCTTAGCAATAACTAACACTTGACTTAAATTTTTTTGTTCAATTTCTACTTAAATTCCTTAATCTTCTTCTTCAACTCCTTCATTGACCATGCAATATGTATAATCAATCAAGCTTATCCTTTTGACTTGTCTCAACTATGAGCTTCATCCAATCATCTTCTTCACTTCATGTATTGATTGAACAACACATTGTCTTGTCAAGGACTAACTTATCGAGTGCCCATTATATTTCCATGATACTTAACACATCTTAACTCAACCTTTTACAGGGTCATCTCATGATCTCTTCTTTTCAAATCCTCTTCATTAATCAAATGATATGACACTCTACACAGTTAGTAAATGTCTCTATAGTAGGTTTGACATCAATAAACATAACAATTTCTCTAATTGTAGTTAATAACATAATGAGAATGTGTACTTGGTAAATATTATCAACCACCCTTTCAGATTATGATTTGACAGGGTTTGAAATATTTTTTTGGAAAGTGGGAAATACCTAGGAGCTAGCTACAACCATGATAAGTATTTTGAATCAAGTCAAAAGGACCAACTAAAAAGACAATATTATCTTCTCCCATTGGCATTGTGGGACATCTCTTGAACTTTGAATCAATAGACACATGTTAGTGTGTTGATATGTCACATTTTTTAAGCATCCTATAGCTTCTTATAGTTATGTAGCAATAGGCATTAGATTTGATCAGATCAAACACTCAAGAACAAACACCTCACCTATCATACATGACTTTTATAGCTGCCCCATAAACAACATGTGTTGATTCCTTATTTGATGTAAGCTTCTCCTTCCCTTTGTTACCATTAAGCCCCACCCAAGACACATGTCACCAGGTCATATTATTGTGTTGAGTAAGTCTTGTGTAGCTTTCCATGGTAAAAAAGTGACCACCATAGATCTCATGTGATCATAGGATCTAGAAATAATTATAGCACTTCAATAAAATACACATGAGAGATGTGTCTCATAGTCACTTTTTTGCATTGGTTAATGATGTAGGGGCATCCAAGGGTCAAAGCTATTGACTCAATGTGGGTTTTGGTCAAGATTTACTTCCAAGGGTCATAGCTTTTGACTCGGATTTGGGTTTTGGCTGAAATTTTATAGGTAGTTGCAGTAGGAGTTATATGAATCTTCACCCCATTTACTGTGGATTATATAGGGTCCTAACTAGATAGGATAAAATTTTCCATGTTTTACCTTATCTTCTTCTAACATTCCACATTAGTACTAAATCATCTACCTCAAACTTCCTCCTTTGTGGATTTCTTGTTAAAATGACGTCTCATTTTCAATTGCAATTTAGCATTCCTAGTTGATGCTTCCCTTCTTTTCTCATCCAATTCAATGAGTTCATCCAACCTTTCTTTCATATCATTAGCTATATGATCATCATATTTTTGGAAAATCTTGTACATTGCAATCAAATTATTTTGGGGCACTCTTGCATGGATCCCAGAAACCAAATCAAAAGGGGCTAATCCAATGGATTTATTAACTCTCACTTTATCTACACATATTGCCAATGGTAATTTAGATTTTTGTGCTTTCTTGTTCTCATCCAAAATTCTTTTGATAATCTTCATAATACTTTTGTTACTTGATTCTTCTTGTCCATTCCTTGAGGATGGTATGGGGATGAACTAGATCTAGTAATGCCATACTTATCACAAAATTGTATAGATTCATCAGATCTAAAGCACATAGCATTGTCTATTAAAACTTTTTGTTGACATCTAAATTTGGTAATGATGTTACTCAAGACAAAATTGTTTACCACCTTGCTAGTGGATCTCCTAGTAGGAATGACTTCTACCTATCTTGTAAAATAATTAGTTTCTACTAGGATCCAAGAATTTCCACCACTAGATTTATTTTCTCTTTCACCTATAAAATCAATTACACATTGCTGAAATGATGCCTATACTTCAACCAAGTTCAAGATAGATTTCCAGAGAATTTCAACTTACCTGCAAACCTTTGACAAGTATTGCATTTTCTTACTAGTACATGAGCATATTTGAATAGATTAGGCCACAAAAAACCAACCCTTATCACCTAATTGTATGTAGTCTAAGCCATATGATGGTCACTGCATACAACAATATGCATTTCATCCAATATCCTAATTGAATCACCTTGATCTACACACTTTAGCAACACACATTTTTTGTTTCTCCATTATAATTTTCCATCAACAATAATGAATTTAACAACCCAAAACTTTAATGCTCTATTTTCATTGTCATTCATTTTCAGAAGAGTACACATGTACTGCAAATAATGAATAACATCTTTATACCAATCACAAATATTTGATCTATGGTTATCATCAACTAAATTTGATTGGGTCATTAATTTTTCCAAGCCTTGCCCCCTAACAAGTTAGTAATATGAACATCAATATTGAATTCTTGGATTCTATTTATCCACCTACATCTTCTACCAGACAATTATAGCTAAGAGAAAATATCCTTGACAACAACACCAAAGAAAAATGTGATTACTATTGCTCCCATAAGATAGCACCTAAAAGCCTTAATCTCTTTCACTAGAGTATATGTTTTCTTTTCATTTATGTCATATTTTAATTCTACAACTTAGAGGGATTTATCGAAGAAAACTATTGGTTGTTCAAAACTCTCCTCAAATTTTTGGAGTAGTATTGCTACAATTGCATGAAATGTAACAAAAGAAAAAATGTGCACAGGTTTTCCATGATCAGGTGTCCTTAATACAAGTGCATTTTTTATTGGTTCTTTAATGTCTTGGAATGCAACTAAGAGCTCTAAATTCTACCTAATCCCTGCTCCTTTCTTAATCATTTTTTATATGGACATACTAATCTCTATAAAATTGGTTACAAATCTTCTTAAAAAATTACCTGTCCAAAGAAAGATATTATATCCTTCACATTTTTTGATCTAGGAACTTTATCTATGGCATCAACCCTTTCTAGATCTATTTTAACCCCTTCCTTGGATACTTTATGACATAAATCCTTACCTTTACTTACTCCAAAGGCACATTCTTTTGGGTCAAGTGACACTCCATACTCCAAGGCTTTTTTAAAGACCTTTTCAAGATTTTAACAATAGTCTTCTGCCCTTTTAGAATATGCAGTAAGGTTATCATGGTATACTACCATAATTTGTCTATAAAATCTAAAAAATATTCATCCATAGCCCTTTGAAAAGTGGCTCCAACATTGGTGAGCCCAAAAGGCATTCTCACATGTACATAGGTTCACCATGGTGTCATAAAGGAAGCCTTGTACTATTCAACTTCATGAACTAGTACTTGATTGTAACTAGAGAAACCATCCACCATAGACATTAGTATAGACCCTACCACCCTTTGAAACATAGCTTCCATATTTGGTAGTCTATAATTATCCTTCAGGGATGAAATTTTAAAATTTATGAAATCCATACATAGTATGATATGCTCATTCTTTTTTCTGACATGTACTAGATTAGAGACCCAAGTGGAATGTTTGATAGGTTTTATAATACCCCCATCCTTGAGCTTCATTAGTTCCTCTTGCATTTTAGGGACTAAAGTGGGGTTGATTGTTCTCCTCTTTTGTCTAAAAGGTTTAACATTTTCCTTGAGAGAAGTGACATGTTTTAATAAGTCTTCTCTATAAGCTTTCAAGTCATCATATGACCATGCAAAGACATGTTTGTACTTACTCAACAACTCAAATCAGATACCTCATCATAGCATGAGATAGCTTCTTACTTGTATCATCTTAAAATGGAAGCACTTCCATGTTAAGATCATTTAGCCCTTTGAGTAAGTGGTCTGGGGTCAAGTCAAGTGCCTTGAATAAGTCTTTGCATGGATCTAGGTATTTCCCCCCTATTTTTCTTCCCTCTCCCTATTTCCAACTTCTTTTTGACAACTTTATCTGAGAAACTAAAGACTTTGACTTTATGGGTCAAGGATGACCATACGGGTCAAGGTAGACCTTGAACCTGACCTAAGTCAAGGACAAACTTGACCCTAACCTAGGGTAGGGTTGACGTCGTCCCTAACCCCAGATCTAATTTTCAAGTTTTGAGACTTTTGGAATGTCGGGCTTCAAAAAGTTTCATTTTTGTGCTTCTGAGTCAACTATTTTAGGTCTCAAAATGGTAAACTCTTAAATTCAATATAATTTAGCTACATTTCTAGGGTACAAGGTTAAGTGGGATTTAATTCTCCACTATAAGGAAGCCTCATCCTGTTATTAAAAAAAAACACAAGCTAACTAGAAGGAAATCGAACACAAGATGTCAGACAATCCATTATTTCCAAGCAAGCATTCCATGAAGTATTTTCAAGGAAGTATCCAAGATATTTTCTCTATTTAATTTTTTTATTGAAGATCAAGGATTTAAGCATTCAAGCCATTGAAGGGATTTGATTCAAGCAATCAAGATTCATCATTCAAAACCCTAGATCTAACCATTGTGGTGGTGTGATCTTCCTTCAAGATCCATTGTTCATCTTCTAGATTTATTCATTCTTCTCTCAAGGTGGGTTCCAAGAATAGAATCATGGATTTTTTTATTTACATTTTCTAATGGTACGTTCAAGCTTTCATATCAACATACTTGTTTATATTTCAAATATAATTGCATATCTATTGAATATCATAGCTTAATCGATAGATTTACTTCTACTACTTGCTAGTATTCTCTATTTCAATTCTATTATTAAGGTTGATTCCAAACCAAGGTTTGACCAAGGAAAAACCCTCATTCAAACAACAAAACCATTTTTCTTGTAGGTACAGGTACATGACAATGAATTAAAGTGCAAATTTAGATACCCTTTTTGCTAAACTCGTGGGATCTGCAAACATAATTTTTGTCAGAGTAGTGTAGGTCAATGTCAAATTTTTGGGGTAAATTGTGCCCTAGGATAAGATTTGTACCCTACTATCTAGGTCAAGCTCAACCTACCCTCAAAAGGAAATTTTTTTTTGGGTTTTCTCTGTCTTGACATTTTCAGTCAAGAGAAAGTTACATAATTCTTTGAAACTATACACAGACATCACAAATCAACATTTTCTAGATTCACCCTACTTTGAGGTTAGTATTTTTTTATTTTTTTTTCAAGGTTTCAAGTACTTATTTTCTATAGTAGATTATAGGATTTCTTCCTTTCTTCATATTCTTTATTGTTTGATTCATTTGTGCATTGATCACTTCCTTGTGGTTAATCAATTTGGATCATTCCTTTTTAGAATTTGGGTTCAATATAGATCCTATATTCCCCCTCTTATCATTTTTCCCCCAATACATACATACATGCATATATATATGCACTCATACATACATACATACATACATACATACATATATATTTATTTATTTTCTATTCCTTCTTTTGTGGAATTAGGTTCCCCATTATGTTTTGTGATGTTAAATTTAATTTCATTTTTGTTAGGTCTTTTCTTACATTAAGATTAGATTTAGTTTATGATCTTGCATTTTAAATTCAAAAATATAGAAAAATCTATATATTCAATAAAATAGAAAATTTTTTTTTCTTTCATTTCATTGCTATGAAGATTATAAAGATGATTTGGTGTGTGGTCATGTTCTTTATTACCCTTCTTTTAGAATTTATTTACCGTACCTATGATGTTTATGAGGGTATCATTCACTTTATTATGTTGATGATCCTTCATTTTATTCTCACTTATGCTTTTGGAAATTTGACCGATACTAGTCTTCCTACATTCAAAACTTTCATTAAAGATTCATGTGGTAGACTTATTATCCTATTGGATTATGTGAAGGATTTGGTAGATGATACACCATATCTTAATCTTCCTAATCATAATCCTAGCATTCCTAATCTACTAACTAATTCTTCATTTATTAATCCTCGTTCTTCCCATACTTATGATGGAATTAAAGCTATAGTTCAAGATGCATATGTGAAAGACTTCTTTGATTTTCCTTATCCTCTAATTCATGATGATATTAAAGGAAAAGGTAAAGAAACTTCTTCAAAACCTATTGTTCCATCTTATGAAACCTTTACTCATGAACATGATAACCAATCACCTCTTATAGAAGCTTTACATGATATGTACACTACAAGATATAATATGATAACTCAATAAGGTTATAGAGGTTTAGGGCTTGGAGTTAATGAGCATGGTATCAAGTATCCAGTTCATATACCCTTTAAATCAGATATGCATGGTGTTGGTTATTTACAATCTCAATCAAAGGGGGTTGATGTTAATCATTGTCTTCCTCTTCATGATCTTCTCACTACACCTACCTTAGATAACCCTGATATTCGTTAAGAAGTGGCTAAAAAGGTGTATGTTGAGTTCATGAATTCTAAAAAATAAATCTCAAGACCTATGCCAATTGATTCTCTATATAAATACAAATGTCATTTTCATTATCATAATACACATTTACTTGTTGATTGTAAAAATGTCAAATTATATGTTTGTGAAAGAGTTGCTTTAGGAATTATATCTCACTCATGCAATTTTACAATTCCTTCATAATTTTGATATAGGGGATTCCTCTCATCCTAATGTATAATATAGATGTCTTCTTCTATTGTCTATGGACTGGGAGGCAAGAGGTGTATTTCCATCCAATCTCCTAGGATCCATTAGGCCTTTTATTAGGCTTAATTGGTATTCTTTTCTTCTATTTTTCTATGATTTTGTATTATGTTCTATTCAAGATATCTTTTCTAAGACATTTGTTTTGCAAAGGTATCCCTTGTCTTCTTCCCTAGGGGCAAGGTTCTTCCTTCTTTTTCTTTGTCTAGGGAACCTCTTTCCTTAGCTTAGTAGTACTTATTTATATTGAAATATTATTTCTTCATATTAATAGATGTTTTGACTTTGGATAAATTTTTTTTTGAGGTTATTTTCCTAGGTCATCACCTTTTCTTTATGTTGCAAATTATGTTCTTTATAAACTCTTCCCCTTACTTTGGTGCTAGAGTTGTTTTTACTCATTCCAAAGATAAATTTTCCTCTTCTTTTTATGGGGGCTTGATGATTGAATCTTTTTTCTTGTTTAATTTATCTTTCAAAGATGATATTTTATCTAACAACAATCCTCTATAGTGGGGGTCTTGTTGATAAGATCTCTTTCTTTGAGGATCCTTTTTCCATAAGTGCTATATCATTTTCTCGATTATCTATGCTCTTGGATATAAGTGTCAATACCCTTCACTAAGAACATAGTGTACATTGTTGTTAGCAAGATATCTCCTTATATTGTAAAGTAGGTATCCTCTTCCTCTTCTTTATCATGTTTAGTAGATAGCCATGATAAGGAGGGGGAATATATAGGGGTACCCTTGTACTATAGGTTTTTATTTATATGATAAATCCTTGGAAGGTAATGTTGGTCTCAAATTAGTTTTGACAATTGAGTTTCAACACACTTACCCAATTTCCAAGATGATGCCAAGTATAACATAGATGTCAAGCTATAGTATGTGCAGAGTTAGATATTCAATAAGTGTCAAGTGAACTTCAGGTGCCAAGCAAGATTCAAGTGTTGAGTAATAAGTGATGCCGAGTCACTATAGGTGCCAAGCAAAGTATAGATGCCAAGTTAGACAGAGTTACTATAGGAGCTGAGTGAGATAGAATTCCTATATGTGTTGAGCATCAGCAATCAGTAAGTGTCAAGTATCATAGAATCATCATATTAGTTTGTGCCTTCACAAACTTAATGTAAAACATTTTTGAAGTCGACCTAAGATAAATCTCAAAGGATCTAAAATATAAGATCGAATCTTTTATGCTCCATATGTAATCAGCATACAACCAATAAGAAAAATGGAGAAAGCATGCAACCACTAGGAAAAGTGTAAAGATTTGAGCCGGAAAGATGGATGAACACTAATTGTAGATTCATACCTAACCCTAAGACTTCAAAGCCTTTATAAGGAGGATGAAACCCCATAGTTTATGCATGAGTGAGAGTTGTATGAGAGAATTCTAGCAAAGTTCAGATGGGTGTAAAGACTTAGAGAAGGAAGAGAAACATTGCAGAATTCAATTGGTCAGAACAAAACATTAACACTTTGAGAAGAGAAATATTAGATCAAGAAGGATTAGAATAGACTGAGTAGAACAAGGATCTAGAATCAACAATTAAAAATTGTAAGTCATCAGGTCAACACATTCTAATACTTTCTAGCCATTGTATTAGGAATGAAAATCCTATGATGATAGGCCGGTCTAACAACCATGTTATAAACATTTAACAAGGTGCTAAATCCTTTAATAGGGTAACATTCCAAGTGAGTGTATGCAAATCCTTTAACCAGGTCACTTTTAATAGAGTGTAAAGCCTTTAACAAGGTAGGTCTTTCACAGAGCAGACCATTGGAAGTGGTCAAACTTTGTAACCTTAATTAGTTACATATTGTTGCAGTGATAAATTATGGGTGTCATCCCCACCCCAGTTCTACCTTCTCATTTTGGAGGGTTTCTGGGTGACCAAAATCTTGTGTTATCTATTTTCATGCATGTCTTTACTTTTTTGTTAATTAGATATGGTAGATGCATGTGAATGATCTCAGTTAAAATTTTTATAGGTTAAATACTGTTACTTTTGATTCATCCCCCCCCCCCCCCCCCCCCAGAAGTAAATCTTCCCACCTATGGTTTCAACAATTGGTATCATAGCTAAGTTCTCACAAGGAGAAGCCTTACAACTTGGAGAAAATATTTGGAAATGGAAGTCTACAAACTTGGGAAGATCATAGAAAACCAGGTGATTGATGTACAACTTACTCTACATACTTTGGAAGAAGCTAGGGAAGAATTGATAAAATCCTTAAAGAGAAGAAGAGAAATTGCCATAGCTAAGAATGATACACAATATAATGAGATTAACACATCAAAAGTGTTTGCAAATAGAGACTTCAAAGAATTTGATGCACCAATAGTATATCTGATGGAGAAGAATAGAGCCCAAGCATAAGAGATAAAAACTCTCAAGATTGAACAAGAAACTCAAGCCATGATGCTTTGTAAAGTGACTAAATAGAAGAAAAGAGCCATTGAAGAAAAGGCTATTCTAGAAGATGACAAGAGAAACCTTGCTAACAGGTTGGAAGAAAAGTCAATTGAGCTTGCAAGAATTTCAAACATGTAGCTAGATACCCTAAGTTAAATGATGAATGCACATAATGAACTAAATGTCAAAGACATTGAGATCTTCACATTGAAGATGCAAAATGAACAATTGCAAAATGACCTAAAAAGAGAGAAGGAGATTATAGAGAGCTTCAAAAAACCAAATGAGGCCATCAAGTACTTTGAATAGCTATTGAAATCACCAAGAGCTAGAAATGATACTTTAGGACTAGGATACACCATCACTGAAAAAGGAGAGTCATCCAAGACTGCAGAAGAAAGAAGTAACAAAGAAAAGAACACTAAACCTACTTTTCATTTTTGTGGAAAAAAGGGACATACCTCTAATGTGTGTAGGAGCGAGAATTCCCATCAGCATGAAGAACCTAAAAACATGGGTCACTATCACAATTGCAATAAGCAAGGAGATCAAGCACATGAATGTAGGACTAGAACTATTAGAACACCAATATTTGAAGGTCACTGCTACAATTGCAAGAAGTATGGACATAGATCTTTTGAGTGTAGATCAAAGCCTATGTGGACACTTAATCAACTAGTAAGGGGAAATAATCATGGACATCACTATAATTGGGACTACAACACCAGGTATAGCTATCACTACTATCGAGAATATGGACACATTCCTAAAAATTGCATAAGAAAACATTTTAGTGGAAACTATAGTAGATGGTTGAGCCAAACTACATGCTTCAGTTGTTTGAAGACTAGTCATATCAATAGAAATTGTCCAACAAAGTCAAAGGCACCTAACTCAGAGTTCAACAAAGGAAAAGGAAAGGTAGATGTTGAACACATCAGAGGAGAAATGAATAAAACATGGAAGAAGGAAGATGGAAGTAGCACATAAAATTAAGGGATCACTTCACCTAAAAGGTAAAGTGGTCACACTTCATCCAACTAAGAAAAAGAAGGTATGTGAGACTGATATACATAGCTTTATCATACATCAATTCCAAGACAAGAAAGTACTGAAAAGAATAGATCAACATGAAGAGAGATGCAAAGTTAAAACTTCAAATTTTTACTAGTGTTGCCAAGTTGCCCTCAGATGCTGAGTAAAATTCTAGTACATGCTAAGTTGATTGCTAAAGTCAGTAGAAGCCAAATTATTAGTTGTAGTTGAATAGTAGTGGATGCTAAGTGAAGAGAAACTCTAGTTGAAGTTAAGTAAGGGAAACTCCAGTGGATGTTGAGTGGTTGAAAGACAATGGAAGCCTAGTAAAGTAGAAATGCTTAAGAAACCAAGTGGATAGCTGTAAATGCACTAAGCATTAAATGCTACAAAGTAAGGGTATATGATGGCATTTTGAACCATTTTACTTCATTGTGAATAAAGAGAAAAGATGAAGAAGAGTGCAAAACTATTTCAAAGCAAAGAATCCAGCATTTGAGTAGATTTCTATGTAGATTTAGCACAGTTTCATTAATTCCAAGGTATTTATACTAGTGCCAAGTTATGTAGTTTCAAATTTCTTCATGTTTAAACCCTAGATAGAAGAAATGACCTCTAGTTCTAGGAAACCTTAGGATAAAGAGTTTTTTGAGATCCAATTAGTGTCAAACGAAGTTAAACGGCTTGATTTTCAGCCAATCCTTGAAGATGCATACAAAAATGACCTAGTTGGAGCCCTATCTGTAATTCATCCTAAGGTAGTTATGGTCCAAGATGTTAGGAGGTGTTATAATTATAAGATTGGTGCTATTGGAGACATGGAAATGAGGGAAGCATATGATAGATTATGTGAAAATGGATTTTTGAAGGAAGAATATATAATCGTTGAAAGGAAGGGTTTAACTTATGCCCTAGAATTCCCCACTATCTTCAAAACTAAATGGATCAGAATATTGTTGAGTAGGATTCACAATGGGAGTTTATCATTGGAAGATGGCCCAATTAAAATATCAAAGAGGATTGTTCATAGAGTAATAGGGTATCCAACCCTAGATCGGCCCAAAACTCTCAAAAGTGACTCTAAGGAAGAAAAATAGAAGAACACAATAGCCAAATGGAATAAGAGAGGATTGACTATAGATACTATTCAATATTCTCTTGTTGACTTTTTTGTTAGGGTTATTTCACACAAATTTTATCAATCTAGCATACTCAACAATGTTCCATGCATTGCAGTAGATGTTAGGTACAAATTAGTTAAGAAGGATCATAGTTATGATCATGGAGAATTGCAATTGCAACAAATTGATGAGAACTTAGGAGCAATAAGGAGAACTAAGGGAGCACAATGAAAATTTTGTGCAATTTTTATTTGTATATTTTTCTATGTATAGAATGAATTTCCATCCTTTGGAAAAGTTAGCTGGAAAACAAACAGGTCCATTGTAGCTCAAGTAAATGAATACATTGAACAAATGGGAGCTAATTTTGAGACACTTATGACAAGTTATTTTGAGGATTTCAAGAAATCCATGAAATAGAGACTAAGGATACCTGTTTCATTAGTTGAATAGCATCTAAATGATGTATGTTTTCTTATGGATATTGATTGTACCTATATTCAAGCAACCATACCAAGGGTTAGATGGCTTAGACCTTTTGGTTATGAAATAAACATTGATGAGGCATCAACAACAATAACAACATTGTTAGTAGAAGAAGTATTTTGGCACATATGATGTGGTGAGATCAAAGGTATACATAGAGTTAAAGACTACTTCCACATTGAAGAAAAATCATAAATTGGTAAAGAAGCTCAAAGCTAAATTTGGAGAAGGGGTAGCTAAGCTAGAGGAAAAAGAATATGAGAAGGTAGATGATGATGAAGATGAACAAGGGCAAGAGCCATTAGCACTAACCCAAGGAATGGGTGATAATGCTAAGGAAGAAGAAGGTGTTGAGCAGGAAGCACCTAAGGCAGAACCCAAGAAAAGGAAAGCATAGAGACACCTTGCAGCACAACCAAAAGGCAAGAAGAAAGTAGCCAAGCCAAGCCTAGCCAAGCCTAGCCAAGCCTACCACAAGGGTAGATACAAGGGCATCAAAAAAAGTGGCAAAGAAATAGGAAAAGAAGAAAACCATAGAGAAAGGAGGGCCAGTATAAAAGAAGAGAAGAAAATATGTGGCACCCCCAGAGTTAGATGAAGAGAGGAAAAAATCTAACAATGACTAATTTAGAGTGATAAGTCACACCACTAAATCTAACCTTAAAAATGTTTGTGATAACATTAGAGATAATGCAGATTTTATTGGACTGAAAACCATTGATTTTATTAAGTTGACAAGAGAGAAGTAAAACATAGTGGAAGAATCTATCTACACTATGACGGTCAAGTTCAAGACTACTCCACTTGAACTTGATAATTCTATGCCTAAGGAGCTATGTTCAATTGTTGAAAATAAATGGCATTATTACTTAAACATGGAGAAAGAAATAAGAGATTCAACATTGGCTTGTGTAATGTCTAACCTTACAAAAGGTCAAATAAGCAAGGCTAGCAAGAAACATGGGAGAAAATTTGCACCCAAATACAAAGCCTTCAGCATACTACAAAATAAAATTGAGGATGTTGTGAAGAAGTCCACACAAATTTGGAAATTGATTTATGGGTTGACTACAGTAAAAGAAGGACAAGAAGATCCCTTTGAGGGAAGAAATAATGATGAAGAGGAAGAGGAAAATGAAAAAGAGGAAGAAGAAGAGAATGAAAAGGAAGAGGAGGAAACATAGAAAGGTAATGAGGCAATAGCTAAAGAGAAGCAACAAGAACAGAGTGTCCAAGACAGACAAATGCCACCACCTAGCCCTCCACAAACCGCACCTGCATCTATAGAAACTATAATTTTGAAGGATGTTCTTGACACCTTAGGTCAAAACATCAACCCATTAACTACAGAGGATTTCAAAAAAATCCTTCACCAAACTACTCTACAAGCACAATTGTGCACAAATCTAGTAGTGGTGAGTGTAGAAGAGTTACAGAAGGTAGTAGCTGAAATAACCAAAGAGAAGGTGAATACACAAGAACCACCTTCACAAAATCCTATAGCTACAACTGGTCAACCACAAGAGCAAGTAGCACAAGACTCATTTGCTAAGGTTGATTCCATGGTTACAATAACTTCAATTGCCGAGGAGTAAATAGAGGAGCAAATAGGATAGAAGGATACTTTTGATCCTATAGCACAAATCCAAGGTGCACCTCCTCTAATCACTATAATTGATCAAGGCAAAACTGAAGAAGATAAGGAAGAGGAGAAGATCCCTAAGGAGAGAGAACAAGAGTCAATACATACTCTAGTCAATTTTCCTACTACAAGGACTACTACTAAGCAGCCAAGTATTGATGTAGTATCACTATGAATTTCAACACTAGGCTTGAGCTCTACCAAGGTAGCAAGGGTACTTCACTACATGGAGACCCTGCACTTGATGAAGAGATAGTCATACCAAATTATGACTACAAGACAATGAACTTAGCACATATTAATGAAGTGCAAGAGGCAATAGAGAAGAAGAAGAAGTAGGAGCTACTCAAAAATGAGTATAGACAAAGGTAATCATTGATTTAAATCAAAGATATATTTCTTGATGCTTTCAGCCTGCTAGTACCTAATGAAACAAAGCCCATTATAGAGAAACTTTCTAACATAGTGGACCAAGTACAAAATGAAGATCTTGATACCAATGTCAAATTATTAGAATGGTATGAAGAGAGATTTCAAATGAAGGTCAATGATAAAATATATTGTGAGATAGCATTGTCACAAGTAGAATTGGCTAAGAAAGTTGAGAAGGTGAAAATAGTACTTGAGAACATATTCTCATTGTGCTCCAAACTGTGTGACTCTTCATATTTCACACAAGAGACTAACTAGTGGATATTGAGCTTGGAAAGGAACCTTAAGGTATCAAGCACACAACTACCAAAGGATTTAGCTCAAAGTGAGAAGCATTTTGCCACAACTCTTCACACTCAAAAGGAGTTAGCTATAATAACATCATATGAGGCTAATATTAAGGCCAAATTGATATAGATATAGTCTAAAATAACCATACACATGGAAGTATTACAAAAAGAGATGGCTTATGCAGAGAATTTTTTGAAGAAAGATCCAAATCTTTCTACATTAGAAGGCTTGGTACACCTTGCAGAAAAGATAGCCATCCAGCTCAAAGCACTAGAAATTGCCTTAGACAACTGGGATGCTTCTCTAAAGATTATCATGGAGGTAAATAAAACCTTTTTGGCTAAGTATTCCATTCATTCTTAGGACCCTTTGACATAAGTGTCAAAAAGAGGGAGATATAACAAAGATAGGAGATAATAAGAATGGGGGAGATATAATAATTTGGGGGAAAAAATAAATGAGACCCAAAGGAGAAATAATACCCAAAGGGGGAGATATTCAAATTTTGTGTTTTGAGGAGAAATAAGGAGATAAAGCCAAAAGAATACAAAACCTACAAGGAGATGTGTGAAAGGGGAAGCAAACATAGAACAGATAGAAAAAAAAGCAAAGGAATGATAAGGCAGAAAATGGAAACAACATGAGACAAATTTAGCATAAGGAATTTTGGATATAGAAATGCCACATCAGCTCAGGGGGAGTTACAAGTTTTTGAGGTAAATAGTCTTCTACAAAATTTTGAACAAGTTTTTGAAGTTTTCTACATATGCCAAATAAGATGTATGTTATACTCATTAGAGATTAGATCCACAATGTTTAGTTAAGTGTTTTTGAAACTCATGTAAAAGGGGGAGATTGCTGGTCTCAGATTGGTTTTGACAATTAAGTGTCAACACACTTAACCAATTTCCATGATGATGTCAAGTATAATATAGATGCTGAGCTATAGTATGTGCTGAGTCAAAAATTAATAGGTACCAAGCAAGATTCAAGTGTTGAGTGATAAGTGATGCTAATTCATTATAGGTGTTGAGAAAAGTATAGATGCCAAGTGAAATAGAGTTACTATAGGAGTTGAGTGAGACAGAATTCCTATATGTGTCAAGCATCAGCAATTAGTAAGTGTCAAGTAATATAGAATCAGCATATGAGTTTGTATCTTCACAAACTCAGATGTAAACCATTTTTGAAGCTAACCTAAGATGAATCTCAAAGGATCTAAAATATAAGATCAAATCTTTTACATTCCTTATGTAATTACCATGCAACCAATAAGAAAAATGGAGAAAGCATGTAACCAATAGGAAAAGTGTAAATATTTGAGTGGGAAAGATGGATGCATATCAATCATAGATTCATACCTAACCCTAAGACTTTGAAGCCTTTATAAGGAGGAAAAAACCCCATAGTTTGTGCATGAGTGAGAGTTTTATGGGAGAATTCTAGTGAAGTTTAGAGGGGTGTAAATACTTAGAGAAGGAAGAGCAACATTATAGAATTCAGTTGGTCAAAATAGAGCATTAGCACTTTGAGCAAAGACATATCAAATTAGAAAGGATTAGAATAGACCAAGTAGAAGAAGGATTTGGAATCAATAATTGAAGATTGTAAGTCATCAGGTCAACACATTATAATACTTTCTAGCCATTATATTAGAAATGAAAATCCTATGATGATAGGTTGGTCTAAAAACCATGTTGTAAACCTTTAACAAGGTGCTAAATCCTTTAACAGGGTAACACTCCAAGTGAGTGTATGTAAATCCTTTAACCACGTGACTTTTAACAGAGTGTAAAGCCTTTAACAGGGTAGGACTTTCATAGGTTAGACCATTGGAAGTGGTCAAAATTTGTAACCTTAATCAGTTAAATATTGCTGTAGTGATAATTTGTGGGTGTCATCCCTACCCCACTTTTACCTTCTCATTTTGAAGGGTTTCTAGGTGAAAAAAATCTTGTGTTATCTATTTCCATGCATGTCTTTACTTTTATGTTAATTAGATATGGTAGATACATGTGAATGATCTCAGTTAAAATTTTTAGAGGTTAAACATTGTTACTTCTAATTCACCTCCCATCTTAGAAGTAAATCTTCCCACCTATAATTTCAACAGGTAAGTGAGGTAGTGCAAGGTAGGAGAATCTCCAAAGGAGATGTCTTAACCCCCAACAACTAACTACACATCAGAAACACAATACAAGATACACAACTCTTTATTTATAAAATAACTATAAACATGCAATGTGTTGGGTTGTAAGGCCTTCTTGGTTATGGTCAAATACAATAGCAATTACAATAACATTTTTGCAAGATCCCTTAAGATCCAATCCAAACACTAGCTAGTCCAAATCCACACCCTAGTAGAAACCTCTAAGGAAGCTCTAAAATTTTGCTCACAAGCCCACAAAGCAATCTCCTTTTTTACTAAGCCTTAGCTACCATCCCTTCTCAAACTTTATCCAAGATCCAAATGTAAGCTGCCTTACATTTGACACTCTATCCACACACTTTGGAAAACTTTGCTCTCTACTTCCTCCTTCTCTCCAAGCCTCTACTAAGAAGAGATCACACCTTGAAGCTTGGTTAAAAATGCTCACATGCCTTGCTTAAATAGGCACTTATCATCTGAGATGTTACAAACACAACCAATGTGGGATAAAAGGTAAATGCAACTACCTTACAACAAATATTTAATTCCCACCCAAATACAACTAAGCACCACCATGTGGACCAACAAATATTAAATGCATGATTTAAGGAACTTTCCAAAAAATTCTATAATTCCACCTATACACCTTGATAAATGAAATGACAACCATTTTTCTTGTTTTTATTTTTATGCCACCCATGCACCTCGATAAATGAAAAAGCCTTTTCTCTCCATTTTTCTATTTTCTATTTAAAAAATATCTTTCCTCTAATTTTTGTCACTTTCTCTCTCCTCCAATTATTATTATTTAAAAAAAAAAAAAAAAATCTCTTTATTTTCTTATGCAAGATGCTCCTACATTAGTAATGCACATAAGTTGCTAAATCTTGAAGAGACACACATTTTTCAATTTTCAACATGATAAATCTTGGAAGGTAATGCACATAAGTTGCTAAATCTTGAAGAGACATGCATTTTTCAATTTTTAATATGCTATGTCTTCTGAAGATAACACACATAAGTTGCTAAATCTTGAGGAGACATACATTTCATATTCATAGTGATACATGAAGGTGGATCTATGGGTATTCAAAAAGCTATCAAAAGACTTATTATAATTGCAAGCACATTTGATGGATGAACTATTAGGTTTGGCCACCTATTGGGCTCTCCCTCTGTCTTGGTGATTCATGGTATGGTGGGCATCTTACTAGGTGAGGTAATCACTTTTTCTTTTATTTTTTATTTTTTGAACCCTTGTGCATTTATGTTGAGTTAGGATCCTTAGCTTGCAGGCTTGTGTCCTTAGCTAGCTGTTATTTTATCTCATTACAAATCAACTTGGATCTCTTCTTTTTTTCTCTTTTACCAAGAGTTTGCATTGAATCCACATTCCTCTTAAAGTGGGGGCTTAATGTATAATCTTAAAATAGAAGAACTTCCATGTTAAGAGTGTTTAGCCCTCTAAGTAAGTTGTTTGGGGTCATGTCAAAAACCTTGAATAGGTATTTGCATGCATTGATCTAGCTATTTTCCCCTTTTTATGCTTCTCTCTCCCTGTTTCTAGCCTCTTTCTAACAACTTTATCTAAGAAATTGAAGACTTTCTAGGTCAAGGATGATGTGAAGTATCAAGGTTAACCTCAACCCTGACCTAGGTCAAGGGTGACCTCAACCTTGACCTAGGGCAGGGTCGACCTCATCCCTAACCCCAAGTCCAATTTTCAAGTTTTGGGAGTTTTTGGATATCATGCTTTGAAAATTTTTACTTTCTTGCTTCTAGTTTAGCTATTTTGGGTTTGGAATGGTAAACTCTTAAATTGCATTTAATTTAGGTCCATTTCTAGGAATTAAGGTTAATTGGGATTTCATTCTCTAATTTTGGCCTCTATAGAATTTTGTGCCCTAGATCACTATATAAGGAAGCCTCCTCCTCTTATTTTCAAAAAATCATGAGCTAACTAGAAGGAGAGTAGATGCAAGATATTAGACAATCTATTATTTTCAAGAAAGAATTCCATCACATATTTTCAAGGAAGTATCCAAGCTAT